>PVIU01000808.1:0-265533 GCA_004026605.1 Ondatra zibethicus
CATCCTTGACTGCAAAGCAAATTTGGAGCTAGCCTGATTTACATGAGACCCTGTCTCAAAAAGAAAACCAAACAGGAAAAGCTGAGTGTAAGAACTAAAGCATTTTCAGAAGATGGATCAGGATTTCAAACAGAATCTTGGTTAAAATTACGTGTGTGTGTATCCACTTAGACAGAAAGGGTTATGTTGGGGTATCTTTTATGAAGGGCTCCATCTCTGGGTGGTCAGGCTACAGGCTGCTCATTTCTAGTTCCCCTTTCCTCAGTTTGAAATGAAGAGCTGCAATAGAATCATTTATTCTCTCTTGGCTTTTTCCCCTCCCTGTAGTAAGATGAATTGTAAAGGGAAGAGACACGACCATTTCCCACAGGAAACGTGAGGAGTCACTGCCTCCCTTCCCAGTCCAAACACAAAGGAGGTCTCAGAACTAAGCAAAGGCCTGAGGATGATAGAATCACCCTGCAGCCAGTTCCAGAAGGCACCCGCATTTGCCAGTGTGGGCATCTGCATCAAACCTTGGATAAAGGGGCTCTTGTTTATGCACAAGGATGCAGCTGGAAGGTCTTGGTTCTTGGATGGGTGTCTCAGCGACCACCATCCTACAGGACAGAGTGTCTCAGGGACCACCATCCTACAGGACAGAGTGTCTCAGGGACCATCCTACAGGACAGAGTGTCTCAGGGACCACCATTCTACAGGACAGAGTGTCTCAGGGACTGCCATCCTACAGGACAGGAGTATCTCAGAGACCATCCTACAGGACAGGAGCATCTCAGAGACCATCCTATAGGACAGGAGTATCTCAGAGATCATCCTACAGGACAGGAGTATCTCAGGGACCGTCATCCTACAGGACAGAGTGTCTCAGGGACCATCATCCTATAGGACAGGGTGTCTTAGCAACTGTCATCCTATAGGACAGGGTGTCTTAGCGACTGTCATCCTACGGCCATCATTGCATCTCTGCCATGCTAGGCTGTGCAATTCAGAGATGAGTGTGATTGCCCTGGTGGACAGTATGTAAATGAGCTTCTTCAGACAGACCTGGGTTGGAATCCTAGTTCCATCTCTTCCTTGCTGTGCAGCTTTCAGCTAATTACATCACTTCTCTGAGCTTTAGCTCAGCTCTCAGTAAGGATGGTAGAGATGTGAGCACCTCAGCAGGGGCTGTCACCAGCCTCAGATGGGGTCATGCACAGACAAGCCCTGCCCCCATGCAATGATGGCAGGCATAGATACCTCATAGAGGCCAGGCCCTTTGTCCTCCTTTGGGCCTCTTACAGTAGCCCTACTTGGAGAGACAGACTCCTCAGAAGTATTCACACCTTCTCCTCACAGTAGGGCAATAAAGTAGGATTCTCAGAGACCACCAGCTTTCCACTCCTCTGGAGTGGAGGGGGCCACCATTCCTGTTTTACAATAAAGGATGTGGAGGGGCAAAGAGGTTGTGACTTCTGTCCAAGGCCACACAGATAGAATGTGGCCAAGAGCTGTGTGAGGCTAGGCCCAGCTATCCTTGGCCACAAAACTAGATTCCCCTTAGCCCAATATATCCCAGCACAGGTTGGTTCATGGTGCTAGGACACAGACTTGAGAATGTGATAATGGAGATAATAAACCAAGGGTGGCTTCGGTGAGGTGGGGGCATTTACAATGGGCTTTCGCACATCCAATGGCATATGCGGGCCTCCAAGTTAGGCAGATGTATGGGTTCGGAAGACAGTGACTGATAGAGTTTAGATCTGGTGTGTTTCCAGAGGTCCTTGTGTTGAAGCTGGTCTCCAGGGCAGAGCTATCGGGAGATGATGGAACCTTTTTTTTTTTCTCCCTTGTGAGTTTCATTATGATATTTTATTTTAATTAAAAATTCAACAATGCATTCTGATCACAGTTTCCCCTCCCTCACGTCGTCCCAGATCCCTTCCCACTTTCCCACGCATCAAACTCTGTGCCTTTTTTTCTCCCTTTAGAAAACAAACAGGCAAAACAAAACAAAACAACAACAACAAAAAAACAGAATCAAAAAATAAAAAAGCACAAGAAACACACAAAACAAAACCCATAAAAACGCAAAATTGGAAACCATAATATACAAGCAAAAAATCTGTATAAAAAATGTCCAAATGAAGCAATATGAAACAAAAAAAAAGTCTACAAAAATGCCGCTGAGTTTGTTTTGTGTTGGCCATCCATTCTGGGCATGGGGCCTGCCCTCAAGTATGGTTTAAATTCCTAGTGAAATTCTGTTGTATAAAGCTGATTCTTTTTCCTTTGCAAGCAGTTGTCAATTGGAGAGAACTTCTTGATTAGGGATGGGAGATTGTATCCACTTCCCCCTCTCAGTGCTAGAACCCATCTGGCTTGAAGCTGTGCAGGCCCTGCGCACGCTGCCACAGTCTCTGTGAGTTCACGTGTGTGTCAGCCCTCCCGTGTCTGGAAGACAGTTTCCTCGACATCATCCATCCCTCTGGCTCTTACAATCTTTCCGTTCCTCTTCCGCATAGCTCCCTGAGCCCTGAGGCGAGGGGTTGGGTGAAGACATCCCTTTAGGACTGAGTGAGTGCTCCAAAGTCTCTCTCCACACCTTGTCCAGTTGTGGGTCTCTGAATTTGTTTCCCTGCAAGGGGAAGTTTCTCTGATGATGGCTTAGTGGGACACTGATACACATAAACATATACATGTATGTACATGCACATATACATAGCAGTATGCCGTTAGGAGTTATTTTATTGCTATGTTCCTTTAGCAGAACAATAGTATTTGGTTTTCCCTTAAGTCTACAGCCTATCTAGTCTCAGGTTTTGTTGTTGTTGTTGTTGTTTTGTTTTCCGAGACAGGGTTTCTCTGTGTAAGAGCCCTGGCTGTCCTGGAATTCTCTTTGCAGGCCAGGCTGGCCTCGAAATCACAGAGATCTGCCTGCCTCTGCCTCCCAAATGCTGGGATTAAAGGCGTGCGCCACCACCACCCTGCCTAGTCTCAGGGTTTTGTCCACTTTTACAATGTCAGGCATTGGTTTCATTTCGTGGAGCAGGCCTTAAATCCAAGCACAGAGTAGTTGGTTGCTTGCACAATGTTTGTGCCATTATTGCAGTAGTACATCATGCAGGAAGGACACCATCATAGATCACAGGGTCTGTAGCTGGGCTGGTGCCTACCTTTCTCTTCTGGTAGTATGCAGAGTACCTTCAAGTACCATGAACACTAGTTAGAAGGGGTGAAGGTTATTGTTAGGCACCAGCTTGACTTCTCCATGTTCAATGAAGTATGTAGTGTTGTGTCAGTAAAAAGGCTTTACCACTAATTTGTGGGAAGCAATCAATAGCCTGGGCAATGTCCTGAGTTGTTTAGGGGTTTCCATGGGGCCCTTTGGTCAACAACTCAATTAGATGTAACCCACTTCAGGCCCTGTATGTTTCATTTGGTGGCAAAAGATGTTTAGTTGGGACATTATCTCCCTTGCTATTTGATAGTCCATTTAGATTTATTTAATATATGTATATATATTTTAAGACACTTCCACAGTAGTAGGTTTCTATCTAGCCCCTCATACAGCCCTTAGTGTAAGTTATCACTACTGTATTCTTTCCTTTATCCCCTTCTTTCTTCCTCTCTCCACTTAATCCTCCTGTTTTAGTCTCCTCCCTCCTCCCTGTTCTTTTGCTTCCTCCCTGCTCTCTTGGCTGCTGTGAGACAAGCATCACCTGATCCCCACCATTATATTCTGCCCTGCCACAGCTCAAAAGCAATGAGGGCAACCAAACAGAGGCTGCAACTCCTGAACCTTCCCTCCCTGTACAGTGATTACTCAGCTTTGTCATAGCAATAGAAAACTGTACCGTGTTCTGTACCCATGAAGGCTGGAGACTCATTTGCGATGGTAGGTCTTATATCGAGTCACTGAATCCTAGTCTCTCAGGACAGCAGCAGTCTGAGCTGATTAAAATCACTAATAAGGGCCAGGGAGATAGTTCAGCTTGTACAGACTTGCTTCACAAGCATGAGGACCTGAGTTCAAGCCCCAGAACCAATGTAAAGGCCACTGAGCATGTAGGATCTTTGGGGCTGGCTGGCTGGCCAACCAGTCTATCCGAACTGGTGCTCTTCAGGCCAGTGAGAGACCATGTGTCAAAGGAGGTGAGTGGCATTCCTGAAGATGGCATCTGAGGTTGTCCTCTGGTCTCTGAACATGCCCATACATATATGCACCTGAACACATGTACATTGTCTTACATAGTAAAAAACCCGACCATCAGTATGCCAATTAACTGAGCGCATTTGTGTGTGAGGTGCATGTGTATTCCAAAAAATGTATCTGGGATATACAGATGTATATATATAAATACACTATATATACATACACATACATACACACATACATACTATACACACACACACACACACACACAAAGTTTTTGTGGTTTCAAAAAATATTTAAAAGTATCCTTGGGGAGACAACCATTTCTGGTACTTCCAACAGGGTCTCCAGGGGCAGCAATGGGCTGACTGAATTCTCCTGGCAGCCTGCAGCCCTGTAGCTCTTGTACCTCCCCCAGGTATGAGGAAATAATTCATTCAGGTCAAGGGCAGGTCAAAGGACTTGACCAAAGTCATTAGGCTGCCAAGTGGGTAGGACAGGACATGAGACTGTAGGCTTGACTGTCCTCCATTTGTTCCCTGGGCCAGGCTGAGAACCTGGAGGGGCTATGATAAGGACCCTGGGGTGAATGCAATCTGATGATCCCACTCCCATCCCATCTTCTCAGGAGCCACTATGGAGAAAGTCTGGAACTCTTATCTCTGCACTTAGTAACCTGAGGTCTTGGCTTGTCGTGCCCTGTGCCTGGCCTCGATTCCCCAGCCGTAAGAGGAAGTGATGACATCTCACACATCCTGGGAATGCTGGGAATATGTGAAAGCCTGTGTGCCCATCGAATCCTACAGATCCACTGCCATGTGCTGTGGCTGCTGTTTCATGGACCAGGCTTGCTTTGTCTGTATCCAGGGAGCCCAGCACTGTTTACTGCAGCCTCTGACTGGCAAACCCTTGACCCAAACTGTTGCTCAATGCCGATCCTGGTCATATGAGCCTTTGCACCATAACTTGGGTCCCCTGAGTCCCTGTGGCCTGATCCTAAGACTCTGGGTTCTGTGCATGTGGCAATCATTGCTTCACATGGTGGCTGCTCTTCTTGCAATGGGTATGGAGCTGGCCAGGAGCTGGTGTCCATGCGCCCTGTGTCCCAGGCGGGTTGCTCTGCTAACGAATTGCTAAACCCTGCCTGTGACCCGAGCACTATTCAGGGAGCTCAGGCCAAGACTGGGGGTACACACGCTTCTCAGGGTCTCACATGGGTAGGGGTGCAGGACCTGCGATCTCTCTCATTTGGTGCCGTCCTCTACTAGGAAGGCCTGAGCTTCTGTCTAGGGTCCCCAAGTACAAGTCTGAGCCATGGGCAGCACACTTCTCCCTTGCCCATAGGAACAGGATGGATGAAAGAGTCTACCCTAGAGCCTGTCCAAAGTAGGTGCTGGGCATGCGACAATTTCCCTGGTGACCTTGGATCAATTTTGTTTTTCTTGCTCTGGAGTTCAGTTTTTCTACGCATGATGTCTGATGCCCTCTGGGGGCTTCTCCAGCTCTTAGAGTCTCAGAGCTGGTCCCAAACTGGATAATCTTGGTGTCAACTACTGGGAGAAAACAAGAAACAGATGCAGAACAAACAAAATGTCACTCACTTGAGGGCAAGTGACAAATAGACCTGTGACTTCTTATACCCAACTTCCAAGCATTAAGGAGGTTACTCCCTCTGTGGAGCCCTAATTGGGTCCCAATCTGTGATTAATGCAAGGTTCAGTCACTGGAACCTTTCTCGTTCAATCTCTTGATTGACTTTCAAAATATAATTCAAGCTCTTAAGGCATAGGCATTGCCCTGCGCCGGCTCGCAGTTAGTAGTAACCCAAACCATCTGAGTACCCATACCTACCATCTATTCCACCTCTGAGAGGTGGTGGCCATCGTGCTGGGTGGCTTCTGCTATATGAGGTCCTGCACTGACCCCTCAACGAGCAGGCTGGCCCCTGGAACCCAGAAGACCTGGAGGGAGTGGTAGACCCCTACTTCCTCCAAGCCTATGCCATAAATGTTTCGTTTATGGTTTGTTTATTTTATGACACTGGGGGCCAAGCCCAGAACGTCCTGCATGCTAGGAAAGCACTGTACCCCTGAGCTGCACCCCAGCTTACCTTGCTGTTTTAGAGCTGAGGAGGCCAGCTGCCAGACCAGGACACTCACGCAGTGGGTGTGGGGAGACTGTGATCCCCTGCCGTTAGCCTTGGGTCCCAGTCTGTGAAGGCCACCATAAACCACCACAGTCTGGGTGGCTTAAACAATACAGACCACTTTTTTCTTTTTCTTGGTTCAAGAGGCCTGAAGACCAAGACCAAGGTGCCAGCAGGGCTGGTTCCTGCGAGGACCTTGGCTTGAAGATGGCTGGCTGTGCTCTCATTTGACCTCTCCCTGTGTGCATATTTCTGTCATCTCCTTTGGTAAGGACACATTCTTTCTGGATTGAGACCATCTTCCTGACCCCAGTTAACCTTGATTGCCTCCTTGAAGGTCCTACCTCCTGATGCAATCACCCTGAGAGATAGGATTTCAACACGGGAATGTTAGGGGGACACAAGTCAGTCCGTAGCATCACGGGTGTGAGTGGTCTTGGAAGCAGACCCCAAGGTCCAACCCACCTTCAGATGCTGCCATCCCAACTCCTCAGCTAACCTGCCCCCAACTCTCTGATCCTCAGACACTGTGAAGCAAAGGCTCTGTGGGAGACTTCCCAGTGGATCTTTACACAGGAACCTGGCTGGGGATGAGCATGGATGGATACTGATGCGGGGAACATCCTCCACTGACAGAAACAACCTCTTCCAGTTCTGCTGCTTCACTTCCTCCAGCCCCCTGCTCCACCCACCCAGACCCTGTCTCAGGCTCTGCCTTCTGGGGACCTCATTATAAGACCTACTACTGGAGGCTGGCAAGATGGCTCAGTGGGTAAAGGCGCTTGCTGCCAAGCCTGATGACCTGAGTTTGATTCTAGGGACATATGTGGTGAAAGGAAAAAATTGACTGTCATAAGTTCTCCTCCAAAGTCTACACGTATGCCATGGCACGTGCGGAACCATCCCAGCCCCCTAAAAACTCAAATAAATGTATTTAAATATTTTTGAAAATTTTTACTTATAATTTTTCATACAATGTATTTTAATTATATTTCCCTTCCTCCAATTTCTTCCCACCTCACTACCCATCCAATGTCATAGTCTCTCTCTCTCTTTCTCTCAACCCCCCAAAATAAAATCAAAGCAAACAAACAAAATAAGACAAAATTATCAAACAAAACAAAATGAAACAAAAAGATAACCCCTCAAAGAAAACCCCAAAACAAAACATGGGGGCCATTTGTGTTGGTCAACTGCTTCTGGCCATGGGGCCTGTCCTGGAGAGTGGTTGATATATCAAGTGATACTCCTTTGGAGAAAATTGATTTTCCCTTTGCCAACAGGTATCAGTTTCAAATAGTTTCTTGATTAGGGTGGCACCCCCATCCCACTTCCTCTTTCTGTGTTAGGCCCCTATCTAGCTTGGACCTGTGTTGATCTTGTGTGTGCTGCCAGTCTCTATGAGTTCATGTGTACATCAGCACTGTTCTGTCTGGAAGAATCATCTCTCCCCTCTGGCTTTTACAGTCTTTCTGCCTTCTCTTCCACATAGCTCCCTGAGCCTTGAGGGGAGGGGTTTGACGACTACATCCCATTTAGGACTGAGTGCTCCAGAGTCCCTCACTCTCTTCATGTTGTCCAGCTGTGGGTCTCTGTGTTAAGAGAAGCTTCTCTGGTGTGGACTGGGAGAGGCACAGATCTATGGTAATAGCAGAATGTCTTTAGGGGTCATTTTATTGCTATTCTCCTTTAGTAGAATAATGATAAATTTTCCTATATGCCCATGCCCTCTCTTGTCTTAGAGTCTTTTTTTTTTTTTTAAGTTTTTCAAAACAGGTTTCTCTGTGGAGCCCTATCTGTCCTGGAACTCACTTTGTAGACTAGGCTGGCCTCGAACTCAGAGAGATCCACCTGCTTCTGCCTCCTGAGTCCTGGGATTAAAGGTGAGTGCCACCACCGCCTTGGTAGTCTCAGGTTCTTGACCACTTCAGCAGGTTCCATGTCATAGACTGGGTCTTAAATGTAAACAAAGTGGCCAGTTGCACCCATCACATTTGCACCACTATTGCACCAGTGTATCTTGCAGACAGGTCACTGTTGTAGATCGCAGGGTTCATAGCTGCATGACAATGATGGTTCCCTTTCTCCTCCAGTAGCGTGTAAGGTACCTTTCAAACATTACTTAGTAGCAACGAAGCTTCTAGGTAGGTACCAATTCAACTTTTCCATGTTTGGTGATGTAAGTGTTGTCCTCAGCAAAAGGTCCTCACCATCAGGTTGTGGAGAACAAGCCTTTGATGTTTGAGGAGTTCCATGGGATTCCTTTGGCCAATGACTCAACAATATGCGAGCCATTCATGGCCCTGAAGGTTTTACTTGGTGGCATAAGCTGTCTAGTTGGGGCACTGTCTCATCTGCTATTTGAGTTCTTTGTTGTGTGTATGTATTTGAGGAAGCAGTTGCAGGTTTCCATGTGGTTTTTCAGACGGCTTTTGGTGTTAGTTGTCCATTCCATACTCCCTGTTTTATCATCCTTTCCCATTCCTCTCCCTAGCTAATCCTCCTCTTCTTGTCTCCCCCTTTCTTTCCAGAACATTGTATTTACTTGCCTTTCCTTGGGAGAGCCTCTCTTTTGTCCTGGTCCCTTACTAGGTAACTAACTTCTGTGGTTATTCAGATTGTAGGACACATATGGAAAACTTAAAACTAACACCCACCTATAAGAGAAAACAGGCAATATTTGTCTTTTTTTTTTTGAGTCTGGGTTACTTCATTCAGGATGACTGTTTCTGGCTTCATCCATTTATCTGCAAATTTCATAATTTCACTTTTCCTAACAGCTGAGTAATATTCCATTGTGCAAATGTGCTATATTTTCATTATCCATTCACACAGTTTATAGACATCCAAGCTGTTTCCAGTTTCTGGCTGTCATGGGCAGAGCAGCAGTGCACATGACTGAGTGAGTATCTCTGTAGCGGACGTAGAGCCCTTTGGCTGTGTGCCCAAGTGTGGTCGATGTGGATCCTGAAGTAGATCTAGCCCTAGCCTCCTGAGGGTCTACCGCACTGCTTTCCGCAGAGGCCATAAAGGTTTGCCCTCCCACCAGCAAGAGATAAATGTTCCTCTTTCCCTGCACCCTTGGCAGCATGTGCTGCCATTTGTTTTATTGGTCTTGGCCACTGTGATTGGGATAGAGGAAATCTCAAGGAAGTTTTAATTTGCATTTCCCTAAGGATATATTGACCATTTCTTTGCTTCTTTGCCATGCGTTCCACCTTTTGAGAACTCTGTCTAGTTCCGTACCCCATTTTTAAAATTGGGTGGTTTGTTTTCTTGAAGTTCAGCTTTTTGAGTTCTTTATATATTCTAGATATTAACCCTCCCTCAGATGTATAATTGGTAAAGATCTTTTCCCATTCTGTAGGCTGCCACTTTGCCCAAATGATGGCATCATTTGCTGTATAGAAGCTTTTCAGCTTCATGAGGTCCTGTTTGCTGATTGTTGGTCTTAATGCCTGTGACATCGATGTTCTTCTCAGAAGAGTCTTTTCCTGTGCCCACAAGTTCAAGCCTGTTCCCCACTTTCTCTTCTAAAGGACCCACAGAGGGTGGGGAAAGACTTAGGACTTGAAGCTCTGGCTCAGGTTTTTGAACACTTTCTGGGTGGGCCTTAGAAAACCCTTCCATGGAGAATGCTGCTTCCGGAGTTTCTCAGTTCATGAGCCAAGGCCCTGTTTCCAAAAGTTGCTGAGATATAAGACAAATGGGATGCCTTCCATGGCTCTTCCCAGCCCACACTCAAGTATCTCCACCCTACTGTGCCCTAGGGAAGGCCTTACTCTAGACTACAGTTTTCATCAATGCTGTCCTCACCCATTGGCTTTCGATGGCTTTAGTCAACAGGACCCACAGGATCCTAGGAAGTCAAAGAGATGGACCTGGGGCTTATTCCCCAGACCTCTTCTCTGGAAGCCCCCGATGGTCTGGCTACCTTTCTGGACCAAAGTCGGGCTCGTGACAAGCTGTCTTTTCCCCAGATGTTCCCTTCCTTCCACATTCTGGGTGTCTGTCACTCGCTCAAGCCCTGGTTCTACCAGTAAATGGTTCTCCAGCTACCTGGCTCCAGTGTGCCTACTGTTTGTTCTTTGGCAGGTCCTGACACGGTTCTGTCCCCACGGTCCCTTGCTGGGGTGGAAAGAGTGACTTGCTGCTCAAGTGACTGCAGTGGTTACAAGCTGTGTGTTCCTTCCCAGGTCACTTCCAGGTGGCCCCGCCCACCACAGCCTGATAGGAGGCTCCAGTGAGCTGTGCAGCAAGGATGGACACGTGAAGTCCAAAGAAGCTCCTTGGTAGTCTGCCACCCTCAGACACAGCGACTGTCTATGTATCGCATTAAGCGACCTTGGCTTGGCCAATCGTATTTGCATTTGACAGGTGCTACCTGGGAATCCCTGCAGTGTCTGGCCTGAGACTTCCATACTGGTTTTGATCTTTGTGTGACATTAAAACTTCCTCTTGAGCTGAGGTGCAGCATGGGCCGATGCCTCCATCTTTTCCTTCGCCAGCTTAAAAGAATCTATGCGTTTGGACAAAACTCGATAATTCTGTGGTTCAGTTACTTCTTAAAGTGGGGCGTGGTGGCTCTGGGGTGTGGCTAAATGGCATCTTTCCTAGCTCAGGAGAGGCCCCGGGTTCCATCTACAGCAGGCATGGTGGCAGGCACAGTGGTTAGCAAGTACCCTGAGTGGATTCTTTGGAAAGCAGTTCATGGAAAGAAACTGAATCAGAAGCTTAAATCAACCTTTGTCTGTCCGGGGGCGTGTCTGTTCTGGAGCCCAGGTGTCAATCAGTGGAGCTGGTCCATGGGGAGGTGGGAGAGCCTCCTAAGTGTGTTTGCACTTCTCTGTACCCAGGCTTTGCTTTCGAACTGGCTCCTGGAACTGTGTGACCCTAATTCTTGAGGAGGTGCTTGCTGTCCGTGACTCTGCTCTACTGGTTCACAAGAGGGACCTGCAGGTGCCAGTCTCCCAGAAGTGTAGCTCAAACATGACTTTCCCAGAGTGGGCCAGTGGCTGCCGAGTCCAGGGAGGTGTCATGCTGGGAGGGCTGGGGTGGTGGTGGCGGTGGAGCTCATCTTCCCAGTCTAATCTTTCCTCCAAAGCCTTGGCAATCATCATGGGAGACTGCCCCAGCAGCCTTTGTGAACAGCCAGCACGTGCTCTCAGCCAAGCCTGGAAGCTTCAGGAAACAGAGGCAGCAGCGACGGGGCTTCTGCAGCACCAGAGTCCCTGGGAGTCTGAGGTCCTCACTCCCCAGTGGGTTTCCTTGAGCTCGGACTTCCTTCGCTCCTCCGCTCGCACTTCCCTTTAGAAACTGCAAACATGCCAGTGGCCGAGAGGACATTCAGCATCTACCCTCGCCTTCATTTCCCACTGTGACGTCGTGAGAGTCCCGTGGGCGACCCCCAGCAGACAACGGAAACAGCACTTTCAGGTCCAGGGGTGATTGCTTATGCTTCCATGACTGTGCATTCCCGCTTCTTCTACCTACAAAACCCTTCGGCACTGTCTCCTCTAGAGCAACTTCAGATGACCTTCCGAGACCCAGCTGAGCTTCAGACTGGGTTGTAGATCCTTTTTGGTTCCCAGAGAATCTCAATAGTTCTATCTTCACCATGTTGCCCTAGCTGGGCCAGGCCTGTAGCATGTTATCCGAGTGTCCCAGTACCCAGGATCTGGTATACAGTAGGTGCTCTACATACATTCGCCATGTTCTTGGGTGTGTGTACTGCCCTCATGTTGACTACCACGAATGTTAACCTGATGTCGTGGTTGGGGTTCGCACACAGAGATGTGGGTGCAACTGATGAAGCTTGTGGGGGGGTGGGCATTGAGAAGAAGGGACTGAGGTGTCTGTTCCACCTACTTCTGAGCGGGGTGAGGGCTGCTGGGGGAATGTGGGGACCCTGGCAAACCCAGTCTGTCATATGGGGTGTCAAAGCAGAATCCTGGCTTGAGGAGGGGCTCAGGCAGAGGGAGTGGGGCTGGCAGGCTGGGAGCTAGGTGGAAGGTGAGGGGTATAGCTGTGACAGCCTCTACATGGCCTCCCTCCCCTGGAGCACCCATTCCAGCCTCAACTCTGTGCTGTGTAGGATCTGGGACACTGGTCTTTATATTTCCATCATTCAGCTACTGCTAAATGAATAGGGCCCGACCCAGAGATGCTCAGCGAGTCTGAGGAAAAGAAAGGAATGAATTAGTGGATGAAACATTAAATGGGGTGGTGGTCATGTTGGCAAACTTTTCCTCTCTGGAGAATAAATTAGGGCTCCATAGATCTCTGAGAGGGAGTTCAAATGAGTGTGCGTGCGTATTAGATATATATGTATATATTAGATGTGTACATGATATATGCATATTTGTGTATATATATGGGAGAGAGAGATGGGAACAGAAGGAATAGAGGTGGGCAGGACTGGGCAGGACTGGGGAAGAGGGAAACTAGCCATGACTGAGGCTGCCTGGGCAGGTGGCCCTAAAGAAAGCTCATTTCATATGCTGTGTGGGGTGGGGAGGCTCCCCAGGCCCCAAGGCCCTGCCACTGGCTGTGGGAACCGTTTCTTCCCCGGGCCTGTGGGATTGCGTGACTCCTGGAATGCTGGGCCCAGGGCGTGGAGGCAAGCAAACGCCATTAGGCCTATCAGTGATCTTGAGGTGTAGATATGGAAGTTTGAGGAGGCCCAGCCGGCTCTGCCCAACTGTAAAGAGACGTGATTGAGGCGGGTCATGGGGAGGTGGCAGTGATTAAGTGGGGGGGGCAGTTGAGGCCTGCTGACTTCCTGCATGGCAGGCAGGGTAACACAGGAAGCCAGTGATGGGGATTAGTCATGGCACCAGCCCTCTCATGGAGCCCATAAACTCAGGACCTCGGTATCTCCAAGGGAGAACACCTGGCCTCAGCCTAAGAGCCAAGTGTTATTTCCACCCTGGAGAAGCTGCCCTGAGACTTGACTCTGGCAAGGTTGAGGTTGGTGCAGACAGCAGTCTTAAGCTGAGTTACAGCAACTCTAAGGCTGTCTGAGACCTTTCTCTTCCCAGCATCCCATGGAACTCCTAGATGGCCTTGTAGGACCTGGGACAAGGCCCTCACCTCCACCCCATGAAGGAGAACACAGGCTGCAGAGTTTCAGGATAGAAAACGGTGGGAGGAAGCTGTAGAGACCAACGGGGCTGCTCAGTGTCTGCCGTGCAAATTGAGTTTGGACCCTGGCTTGGGTCCAGGGTCACAGGTGGAGGTGCCCTGGGGAGTTTCCTGAGCTGGGAACTAGACTTGGACCAACAGGGAAGAGGGACTTAGGAGTGAAAGGACTATGCCCCGGGGCCTTGGCACCTGTCTGGGGCCCAGCTCTGGGGTTGTAAAGCTCTCTCCAGAAGGTAAGATACTCTGGGAAGCCAGTGACCAGAGAGAATAAAGTTTTATGAAGGAGGCGGACAAGGCACACCCTCTGTGTGCTCTGTGTCTGTGTGTGGAGACCTGGAGGGAGTACTGGGAGCTGGGATGAGGACTGTGGTCCATGGAGGCCTTCAACCCTCCATTCCTGGGGGTCCTTGGCTCTATGCGTTTGAAAGGTTGCCACTGATCTTAGAAGACTTAACTTCAAATCTCAGCTTTATCCCTTACATTGTTTACTAGCTGTTGAAGGAGCCTTTGGAATGCAAACAGTGCGACCTGGCTGTGGAAAGACAGCGCCCGTCTTTTAGGGAAGACTTAACTGGCAGCTGGTGGGATGGGGCTGGGGGTGGGGGTGGTTTCTCCATAGCAGCAGCACAATAACTATTTGGAGAATCGCTTCAAGGATAAAAAGAAAATAAGAAAAAAATAATGTGTCAGGCCGCCAGAAGGATGCTCTTCACTGTGGCTGCCAGTCACTTTCTTCCATGACTCCTCAGTGTCTTCCAGATCATTGCACCCTGAAGATCCAGACCCCCACGCATCCCACAGTCATCTAGAAACCCGCCCTGGGGCCTTGCAGGCACTTCTTCCTCAGGAAGTAAACACCTCCCCAGAGAGAGTGGGTCCTTGTCTCCTAGGCTGTGTCACCAAGTCAAAACCCAATCTTTAGCTCAATTGTGCCACCAGGACATGTGCTCAACTATGTTCATAGCAGCATTGTTTGTCATAGCCAGAAACTGGAAACAACCTAAATGTCCCTCGAACAAAGAATGGACAAGGAAAATGTGGTACATTTACACAATGGAGTACTACACAGCAGAAAAAAAATAATGACATCTTGAGATTTGCAGGTAAATGGATGGATCTAGAAAACATCACATTGAGTGAGGTAACCCAGACCCAGAAAGACAAATATCATATGTACTCACTCATAAGTGACTTTTAGACATAAAACAAAGAAAAACCAGCCTACAAATCATAATTCTAGAGAACCTAGACAACAAAGAGGACCCTAATAGAGACATACATGGGTCTAAACTACATGGGATGTAGAAAAAGACAAGATATCCTGAGTAAATTGGGAGCATGGAGATCATGGGGAGGGTAAAAGGGGAGGGGAGAGGAATGGAGGGGAAAAGAGAAAAACATATAGCTCAATAAAAAGAATAAAACGAAAACAAAACCCGATCTTTGTCTTCTATGCTCTCCCTTGGCTGTTTCTGCATCTGTCTGCTCGCTCTAACCCTATGGCCAGTGCCTTCCCGTCCCCCACTGGGGCTGCCACTGTGTACGGGCCAGTCACAGCCTCTTAGTGATCTTCCCTTCACATATGTCTTCCCAGCAGCTGGCAAAGGGATGGCTAGAGTGAGTATCTGCCCTGGAAATTTGGATCTTGGATGTTCCCCAAGGCCCATGTGTGTTAAAGGCCTGGTCTCCAGGGTGATGCTGTGAGGAGGAAATGGGACCTTGAAGAAGCAGGGCCTCGGAGGTCTTAGGCCATCAGGGGTGTTCCCAGAGGGGATTATGGGGCTTTCTGGTTTGTGATGTAAACACCACTGTGTGTAGCCTCTTCACAGCCCAAAGCAATGTGATCAACCACTCACGGACCTGAATCCCCCCGCCCCCCGCCCCCCATGACCGCGAGCCAGAGCAAACCTTTCCCCTTTTTCCCTTCTAAAAGGACTTCTCTGGAGAGCTAACACACCTGTTAAAACTCTCCCATGGCTTCCCACATTCCCTAGGACAAAGTCCGATCATTGGTCTAGTTTGCCTCTCTCTTACTCTGACTGATGCTATTCTGCTGTTTTGGCTTCAAGTACCCTAGACTTCATTCAGACGGAAAGACTTCTCTTTCCCACAAGCCATGCACCTTTGCACACGAGGCCCTCACCTTGCGTTGCTTTCTTTCTTCTTTACCCAGGCCATTCCTAAGCACCCCCACTCTGTTTCCACTGTGAAGACACATCTCTGTCTCTGTGATGCCTCCTCCTCCTCCCGCACCCAAGTTGACTCTCTTCCCCACTTCCACAGCAATGGAAATCCTGCTTCTCAGACTGCCTGGGACATTTCGAATAATGTCTTACGATATCAGATGGCAGGTGACACCAGCCGGATGATGCTTCAATTGCAATTGCCCCTAACACTAACACTCCAGGGAGTGGAGTGGGCAGTGCTGGTCTGCTCTGCCCCTTTTCTCCTCCCTGTGACCTCCAGGGGTACCCATGCACTCCCTAAACTATAGAAGAAGGATCACAAGAAGGTTCCAGAAAGTCTTGCCCAAGGTTATCCAGCTGCACCCGCCCTGCCTCCAGCCCTCCGGCTTCTCCTGCTTGCCAGCACATTCTGTAGCTGCCAGTTTCTGTGTTTATCTCCATGAAAGTGAGTTCTTTGGTGGCCTGAGTCACACCAACCTTATCTGTGTGTCCTTAGAGACCGAGGAGAGCAGGGGACAGGCAAGGCCATTTACTGACACTGGGCCCTATCTTTTCCTCTTCTTCCCTCTGCTGACCTCAGGTCACCTCCACCCCTCTTTTGCCTCTCCCCAAGCTCAGACTCTTCAATGGCGACTCTTTGTGGCTAGAGGAGACTATCGTGTGTGTGTGTGTGTGTGTGTGTGTGTGGTGTCACCTGGGTGACGTCAGGCAAGTCAAGTCTTTCTCTAGAGGTCAATAGAGCTTATGCCTCTTAAAGTGGGGTACACAGCCCTGTCTTATGGGCTTATAAAGCCATAAGAGAAAGGTAGCACCCCATCTTGGAGAGAGTTTCTCTTTTTGAACTCCTTGGGGGTAGGTAGAGTCAAGTGAGACAATTTGACCTTCCAGTGATGTTTTAAGCATGATTTTAAAACTTACAAAAAGATAATCAGCTCTTGGTATCCATGGCTTCTGTCTAAGTGCACTCAAACATCTTTGCATATACTATTAGGGAAAAACTGTGTCTGTACTGAGCATGTGGAGGCTTGGGTCGTTGGTTCCTAAACTGCTTTGCCACCTGTTCATGCAGCATTTCTCTAGGCCGAGTACCCTAATGCAGGCATGGTTTCACATGTACAGACCAGAGTTTGAGGGGCCAGTGCAAATACTGTGCTGTCTTACACATCCGTCCACAGCATCTGTGGGTTTCAGGGCTGGAACCCAGGCCTGTGCTTTGGTTCTCAGAATGGTGTGACCGGCAAATACGCTCCCACTTGTCTCCCCTGGGCTGTGGCTTCAGCAAACTGTTTTCTATGGGCTGTTTCCTTCCTGGACTTTTCTGGGTCCTCCCTCAGGCTGCAGCCTCTGCCTAGGAGCAAGGCTGTAGTTTTCTGGAGGTCTGAGGGCCTTGCCAACCCCTTGTCCTTTAGTGTCTGGGCTGATATTGTCTCTCTCACCTCCCAGCTTGCCTTGATCACCCTCTTCCACTGGCTTCTCTGATCACTGCCTGCACTTCCCACGCGGCCTCTGCAGTGGAGGTTCCTCTGCCATCGATGCTCTTGTCTTTTGCTCCTAGCCATACATTGCCTTACTAAGCTTGAGTCAGGACTCAGGAGGTGGAAGGCAGCCTATGAGCAAAGTGCGTGCGTGGTGTTTGAGAGAACAGTTACCCTCATCAGGGGACTGAGCAAGGAGACAACCTTGGCTAGCATCTTGCCAGTAGGAGGCAGCTCCTAAAAAAAAAACCATCCCTCTTCATCAGCAACTGTCCCGCCCCAGGAGCCCTGGGAGGCCTGGCTGCGGTGCAGCTTTTCCAAGGCATGTTGCCCACCACTGTGGCAGCAGCGGCAGCCTCGTCGATAACATGGGCTCCTCTGAGGCCTTCCTGGCGCTGGTCCATCTGGCAAGCAGGGTGGCCAGGGACCCCAGGCTGAGTTGCCAGCAACTGACTCAGCACAACGCCCTTCTCTCAGCAGCTTGGCTTCGGGTGGGAACCAACCAGCCATCCGGTGTCCCCTCCCCTGCCCTTGGAGGCAGCCAGCTCAGGCTGGAGCAGCCCCAGACCCTTAATGAGCACTGGTTGTGGCCTGGCCCAAGGCTGGGTTGTCGCTCTGAGCTGGGAAGCACATGCTCAGGCAGCAAAGAACGTAGGTCTCTGATGGGCAGCCAGAGTTCTGTCCTCCGGTCTGCCCCCGCAGGAGGCCTGAGGTCTTGGGACTTTAGGGCTAGAAAACAGAACAGCTTTCTAACTGTGTAGATGGAGAAACCTAGGCCCAGAGAGGAATCACCATGCTTGTAGCTGCAGCAGGTACATAGCTGTGCCAGCATTCAAATATAATTGGTTCCTGCCTCCCTAGGCTCACACTCTTTCACTTTCCCAAGTAGCTCAACTAAGAAAGATAACCTGAACAGTGTGGGCCTCCTAGCTCCCTGGACTCACTGGGTGTCTAACTTTCTTATCTGCAATCAGTAATGATAAGGTTTTGGTTCCTTTATTTGATCTTCCAGGAGATGTGCGAGCTAATTACCACTAGCAGAGATAGGGGAGCACGGGGCCCATCCTCAACTCAAGATGAATGGATGTTGAGAGACTTCCCAGGCCGGGTACCAGCTCTCCAGGAAGGACGTGCCCACAGTCTCATACTTCAAAAGCTGCAGGTCTGTCAGTCTCACCACGCAGGTGGCTTCTCACCCATACTCCATGGTCTGAGGTGGTGTGGAAAATGGGCTTGGGGATCTGCTCTCCAGCTCTTGCAGGGAGACACTTGTGCTGTCCCCGAGACTAGCCTTTGGCTCTAAACAGATCCCAGAAATGGCATTCTCCTGGGAACATCTGCCCTGGAACATACTTACAAAACTCCAGAGGGATGGAAATAGCCCAACCCACTCCCTACAGACTCAAATTAGCAATTTTCTTATTCATTATAACCGCTCTGGAAATTCAAACTATGTAATATTTATCTAAAATTAGGAGCAGAAGTCGCCAGAGAAAGGCCTTGCTGCTTTTGGAGGAAACGTTCCCTTAGCCTCATCCTTCGCGTTTGTTCTAAATCAGAGCACAGGACAGTTGTCTTTCAAATATTTCCCTCCGAATACTTGTGGATTGGGGAAAACTCTTCTGAACATATTTTCACTCTACTCTTAAAAATGCAGACTGGCATCCAGGGAGTAGAGACACAAGTCTTTTGTTCCAGCACTCGGGAGGCAGAGGCAGGTGGATCTCTGAGTTTGAGGCCAGTCTGATCAACAGGGTGAGTTCTAGGACAGCCAGGGCTGCACAGAGAAACCCTGTCTCGAAAAACTAAAACAAACAAACAAAACCCAACAAAACAAAACAAAATTCTTGTTTTTATCTTGTGGCATATTCTGGTCTCAAGGATGCTAAGACAGAAGAACCTCCTCCAGGGGCCCAGGGTGTTATCTTAAACAGGTATTTTTAAAATACCCCTTATTCATTCTCTCTCTCTCTCTCTCTCTCTCTCTCTCTCTCTCTCTTTCTCTCTCCCTCTCTGTGTGTGTATGTGTGTGTGTGTGTGTGTGTGTGTGTGTGGTTATAGTATGTACATGTGAGTGCAGTACCTACAGAGACCAGAAGAGGACATCAGTTCATTGGAAGCTAGAGTTCCAGGTGGTTGTGAGCCACCAGATGTGAGAACTGGCAACCAACTTCAGGTCCTCTGCAAGAGCAGTATGTGCTCTTAACTGCTGAGCCGTCTCTCTAGCTCTTGGATGTTTTATTTTTAAATTAAATTAAGTGAATTACAGTCTGTGGTGCTGGGGATAAATCCAAGGCCTCCTGCACACTAGACAAGGCTCTGTCTCTGAGGGGCACACCCCAGCCCTTGAAGGGCATGTTAGTAATGGCAGTAATATTGCTGCCTGCAAGTGAGACTGACTGAGGTTGCCAAGGAACCCCGAGAATTGCTTTACAGTCATCATTACATCTAATCCTCACAATAATCCTGGAGATGGTGTAATTGCCCCATTTTACATTTGAGGGCAATTTATCTAAAGAGATTAAGATGCTGGCCATATCCTCATGGACGTTAGACTGGTACATGGTAGAGTTGGAATTTTAACCCCAGTCAGTGTAACTCCGAAGTCTGCACCAGGATGCGGTTATTTGGACGCATGTCAGGCACTCACCAGCCTTATGTAACAATCTCTGAGCTTACAGCCATGCTCCTCCAGGAAGTTTGCTCCATCTCCATCTTCCCCTTTCTTTCTGCTATTGCTCATGCTAGCAGACCCTCTGATGGTGGTGCTGGTTGTGTGGAAAGAGCATGTGTGTAACAACACTTTGAATATGTGAATCTTGGCTGGTGGATGCCTAGGGCTTTGGGACTTATCTACGTTGTTGTGGTATTGAAGACTGATCCCAGAGCCTCAAACATGCTAGGCAAGTGTTTGACCATTAAACTGTGACTGTAGCCCTAATTCTCAGCCAAAGGATCCTTCTGAAAAACAGATGTTGAAGTAGGTTTGAGGCACATGGGTAGAAATGACCTTGAGATGTTGGTGAAACTGTGGAGGTAAAGTGGGGAGCAGAAGGAGACCTTTGTAGTTTGGGGGTGTGTGAGACCCTGGCTCCTGGGAACGGGAGGGGATGGTGAGTTAGGGACAGAATGCCATTGTGTGGGTCAGAATATTGTCATTGTAGTAGAGGGTTAAGTGAGTCAGAATCTAAGGGCGCATGAATAAGCACAATATGTTGGAACCAAGGAGCAGAGCCAGATCCAAGGGCTGGAGGTCTCCCAAGGGGTCCATCCCTCCAGGTAGCCATCCAGGGCTGGGCCATCCTGGGGAGCTTTGGAGAGGGAATTTATCCTTTGGGCAGCGCTGACTTTTGGGAAGCTTGCTTTCCAAGCTTCAAATTTGATCACATCCCTCTGCTGCTTGGCAGCTTCCTCTGGATCCCCATGGTCTCCCGACAGTCCAAGGGATCTCCTTACCATGGGGTAGATTCGTGTCCTAGCCTGAAACAGGCTTGGCCCCTCTGACTTTCCACCTTGACCCTCCTGGAGAGCTGGGACACACCTGTATCCACCATAGCTTCTGTGCATCTGCATCTCTGGGTAGCTGTCACTTCTGGGTTATATCTACTTGTCCACAGACTGTGAGCCATTGAGGGCAAGGCCTCGCCTTCATTCCTAGGTAGGCTTTGCCAAGTATGAACTGGATGGGACTGACCATCTTCTAACTCTAAGATCCTGCTATTTTGTTTGAATATATATATAATTTTATTTTTCCTTTTGAGACAGGGTCTCAAGTAGCCTAGATTGTCCTTGAACTCCCTAAATAGCTGGAATTTCTAATTATCTTGCCTAGTATCCTATTCACAAGTGCTGGGATTACAGATGTGTACTATGCCTGGCTTTACTTATTGATGTGTGTTGAAGCATGTGTGAAGGCCACAGGTTGATGTTGGGTGCTTTCCTCTATCTTATTTATTTATTTGGAGGCATGGCCTCACTCAACATGGAGCTTGCCGTTTGGCTAGGCTGGCTGGCTGCTATGTCCTTGAGATCCGTGGTCCTCCTGTCTGAGTCTCTCCAGCATACAGCTTCTACATGGACACAGGGGGTCTGAACTCAGGCCTTCAAGCTTGTAAAACAAGAAGTTTGCTTGCTAAACCATCTCCCCAGTCAATGTTTATTCATTTTTGATGCAAGGTTTGGCTTTGTTGTCCAGGCTGTCCTCAGATTTCTAGGTTCAAGCAGTTTTCCTGTGCCAGCCTGCCGACTAGCTGGGACTATCATGCACCTGCTTCTTAATACAGTTTTTAAAACCTATTTATTTACTCTGTGTGTGTGTGTGTGTGTGTGTGTGTGTGTGTCCAAGTGTGCTCTCAGTCATGGATGAGGGCTGGGAATTTGCAGATGATAGGATAATGTCACACAGAGAGATACCCAGGGGCCAGGCTAAGAACCAAGATGGGGTGAGGGGAAGTGTCTATCTAGTGAAGGTCAAATTCTTCAGCACTGTGATGTCATGATGGAAATGAACTATGATTCTTGCACTCAGGATTGGGAATAAAGAGCCCAGTTCCTAACCCGGCATCCTCCTGCCTCTGCAATAGGTACCCAGCCTCTGTCATTCCTGCCACATTCCTTCAGTTGTAGTAGACATCACACAAGTCACATCCCACTCATGTCAAGGACTTGCGGACTTGCTCCTTGATGGCTGAGAAAAAGTCGCTGGAACGCAGTGGCAGCTGCCTCCTTTTGCCAGCATCCCTCTGGTTTCTGACTTCAAATGCACAGCTGGGAATCTACAGTGTGACACCAGCTAACAACTGTACAGGGACACACTGGATAGAACTGGGACAGGCTAAGCAGATGCTCTACCTCTGAGACATCCCTGCACACACACACACACACTTTTTTTTTTTTTTTTTTTTTTTTTTGCTGAACCTTCTTGCTCCTAACAAAAGGCAGAACAACAAAAGCCCAGAAATGCAGGTCAGCTCAGGTTTCCCATGGCTGGAGAAAAGGTTGTGGAGCTCTGGTTTCTTGAGGAGCCTGCTATCCTGGTGTTCCACTCATAGCAGGACGAAGTCAAAGGATGCTGGGCCATGGTCAGTGGCGTTGTGGGACAGGGTCTTAACTCTTGACCATAGTTATTTTTCTTCCTATTTTTATTAACAGGCATTCCTAAATATGTTTGTGCTATGAATAACCAATGATGCATGTGTTGATTAACTTGTGAATCATGCCTGTGGGGGGAGCAGGAGCTTTAGAGATGAATATAATGTGTTGTAAAATATTTAGCAAATGATCATCCAAGCCACAGGGAAAAATCCGAGAGATGGGAATTTGAAAGCTGCCAGGATTTAAAAGCTATTTAATGCTAAGCGTTGGTGCCAAAGAGTTGAGAGCATCCCTTCTCCCCACTCCACTGGCAACACAGCTTGAAAATGTGGAAAGGGCTTGGCTGGGCTGTGGAGCACTGTTGGGAACAGAGATCGGGCAGAGAGCTGAAAGGCTTTTTGTTTGAGAACCTTGTAAACAAGGGATCTCCTCCCAGGTCCCTCTGAGAGCCCCACCTTGCCTGTGGCTTGCACATTTTCTCTTGCCATCTCCCCGATAAACTCCCAGGGTGGCGCCAACATTGTGAAGACACCCGACAGTCATCTGGATGTTTCAAAATCCCCGGATGCTCTGCATCAAGGCAGAGAGAAACCACCATATGGCCGAGTGAATTTGTCACCTTCCTTCCAAATGTTTGGATGTCACTCAGACCCTGCCTTGGCTCCGGTTCCAGAGCGGCTCTATCTGTCGTTTTAAAGGTTTGGACTCTGAGGTAGTCTTTCTGAGGGGCTTAGGGATTGTATATTTTAGGGCTGGAGTCAAGACTCACTTTCATAATATCATTCTTTCCAAGAAGAGGAAGGAAAGCTTGACAGCCCCAACTCTAGAGTCATAGCCTCCTGGGTAGAAACACCGCATGTTAAGGTAAATGAGGGAATAGTCAGGGCATGGGAACAGCCATCCTGGAGAGCAGAGGCCTCATGGTCATTCAGTCACAGGGCATGCTTCAAAGATTCTATGTGAATCTGATAGCTGTAACCAACCCAGAAGCCTCTACTGCTAGGCAACAATTCATAATCTGCTTGCTGGCATTTGTTGCAAACATGATGGGTCAGGTTCAGTAATGTGAGGGATCTCTGGGCAAACGACCCTCAGGAGCCTCATGGAAAGAGTCACAGCATCCCTGCTGTCTACACTAGGGCCAGGTGGCAGCAAGACCCTCCCCTCTTCTGCTCTGACGTTCTTGCTATTTTGCTTTCCTGTAAAGTCGTTTGTTGACTTTCTTGCAGATTATCAATTCATCACTGTCCTTGAGGCCTGCCACCAAGTCCTCAGGTTCCACGCTGATTTTTCAATCTTCAGGTATCACCACTTCCCTGCAAACTATTCCCCAGCACACGACTGAGCACCCTGACCATTCATCTGGCACATAATTAATTACATGCATTATAATGTTTTAAGAAAGAGTCATATTTTTCTTCTCAATTCAGTGATGGGCTCATTTTGGCAGACTTCAACTCTTTAAAGCCTTAATATTTCTTTTTCTACTTTTTATTTGTGTGTGGAGGTCAGAAAACAACTTTTGTGAGCTGATTTTTGACTTGCCCCCTTTTGAAGCAGGGATTTTCTTGTTTCTCCTGCTATGAATATTCCAGCTAACTGGGCTGAGAGCTTCCAGGGCATTCTCTTATCTCTGCCCCCATCTCACCACACAAGTGTTGGGATTACAGACGTGTGCTAGCAATGCTTTTTATATGTGTTCCATGGCTGGAAATCAGGTGGTCAGGCTTCCATGACTAGCATTTGCTGAGGTATCTGCCCCTTCATTTTTTAAAACTTAAAAACTGTTTTATTTATGGGTATGTATATGCCACGTATATGTGGCTGTCCCCAAAAATTCTGATAGTCTGGAACTGGGAGTTACAGGTGGTTGAAAACCACCTGCTATGGCTGCTGGGAAGTGAACAGAGCAGCCAGCACTCTCAACCATTGAGTAATCTCTCCAGCCATTCCCTCTCTCTGTTTTTAAGACAGGGTCTCATGTATCTTAGGCTGGCCTTGAGCTTGATACGTAGGCCATGTTGAAAGAAAATCTTGAACTCCTGATCCTACTGTCTTAATTTCCTAAATGCTAGAATCACAGGTATCTTCCAACATGCTTGCTTTTTGCAGTCATAGGGACCAAACCCAGAGCTAACTGCTTGCTAGGCAAGCCCTCTACTGACAGAGGTCCATCCCCAGCCCCATAGTGCTATGTATTAAAACATTTGTGCTCTCTTAAGCTTCTCGCAGTGTTGACATGACAAATTGGTGTTCCATTAGTATGGAGTACAATCAGACTTTCAAATCTGTGGGTTTTACATTTCTTGGGCCAAATATTTGGGGGGCATTTTTGTGAATTATTGACTTTTATGACTCTTCCCATTTCTGTTCTTTTTCCCCAAACACCACTGTATCACAGCACACAATATTTCCACTGTATCAGGTATTGTAAGTACCTAGAGATGGCTTCGATGATAGGGGAGAGTGTGCATAGTTTATACACAAACATGCTATCTTACAAAAACTTGAACACCCATGGGGTTTGGTACCTGGAACCAGACCCCATGGTTACGGGGTGTGGGGGGATGGCAATATGTTAAACAGGTTGTTGGTGATGAGGATCTAGTCATCCCTCCGCCCCAGAATCCACATAAAAATGCCAGAGGGGGTAGTGCTGGGGAGGTGGAACAGGAGACGACTACTTGGGTCTCAGTGACCAGCTAGTCTAGCTTTATTTGTTGGATTCAGGCCAATGAAAGACCCTCTCTCAAACTAGGTAGGTGATGTTCCTGAGCATGGTCCCTAAAGCCGCCTCTGGGTTGCCGTGAACGGCACAGCCCCTGCACACACACAAACATGAGTACATACACATGTCAAAGAACGACCAAGAAAGAAATAAGATGGAGAAATCTGACCCCCGATCTGCAATGGCGGAATGGGAAGCACATGGTCGATCAGTAGACACTATAAACAGTTTCATAATGTGATAATTTTTAATATTAAAAGTAAATTGTAAATGTATCTTTATAAACAATATGCATAAAATAGATCATGTTCTAAAACCTTTTGTTTTTAAAATGCTTTTTCACAGTAAATTTCCTAGGTGTCAGATTTTTTTCCCTCAAAATAATAGTGCAATCGAAAGAAGGAACACGTCAGCGGGCAGGACTTTCCTGCTAATATAAATCCTTGTAGATCTCCTGAAGCAGGGGGTGAAGGCTCATGTCCGTCTCCGTCTTCTTGATCACATGCAATAGCTGCACATGCTCTGTGACGATCTGCCTGAGGTCTGTCATCTTCTGGAGCACCTTGGCGAACAGCTGTGAGGACTCTGGGTGGTTCAGCTTGAGCTGGAGCTCCAGGGCCTGCAGCAGGCTGTCTTGGATGTCCTCAATGGGCTTCACATTCAGCAAGCCTGGGCGATCTGCGAGAAATGAAAAGACAAAAGGCTCCGTCAAAGGTTCTCTGGGCTGGCTCTAAGGCCTGGGTAGCTTCAGGCTACTCCCTCCCCAAGCTAGAGATGAGACCCAGTCCTCAAACTGCCAGGCACATGCTCTACCCCACCTCCCTGTGTCTCTGCCTTATTTCCTAAGCTGGTGAGAAAGGCTCTGCAGCTTATGGGTGAGACTGAAGGATGGAATTGAAAGCCAAAGCACTTCCCATTCAGGACTAACTGCGTGATGTGTCACCACCAGGCGCATTCTGCCCTCAACCCAAGGCCTCTTCTGACAACATGCTTCTCTTCTCAGAAATCACATTCAAAACTTTTGCTCATCCTGGGTGATCTTTTCATATGTTCTACCTATGTTCTCATAACAGCTTTAAACAAAGTTTTCAAGTGTAAGCCTTGTTGTTTTTGTGTGGCACAGAATGTCACATTTCCAGCAGGATAAGACCGAAAGATAAAGCATTGCTTCACTTTGGAGGGCTATTGCCCTCCCTACAGTGTGGCTGAGGTTTTTCTCCTGTGGGATGAGGTTGCAGCTGTGTTTCATCAATTCTTTTTTTTTTTAAGATTTATTTATTATGTATACAGTGTTCTGTCTGCATGTATGCCTACACGCCAGAAGAGGGTGCTGGATCTCATCACAGATGGTTGTGCTGGGATTTGAACTCAGGACCTTTAGAAGAACAGCTAGTGCCCTTAACCTCTGAGCCATCTTTCCAGCCCGTTTCATCAATTCTTAACAGTTCCTTTTCTTTGCTTCTTTTCTACCTTTCCATTTTGTTATCAAGGAAGGTCTCACTGTATTGCCTAGGCAGACCCCAAACTCCTGGGCTCTCTCAGCCACCCCCCCCCGCCCCGGCTTAGTCTCCCCGGCTGCAGCTACTGGAGGAGTGCAGTCCCATCTTGGTAGGACACCCTTGTGTCAGCCTTCCCTAGCACAAAAGCAAATGCTGCTAATGCTTTGCCACAAGTGTGACATTTGCTGTAGATTATGGTGAAATTTACTTTTGGTTTTCCAAGAATTTTAAAGTTTTAAATTTGTTTTTTGTCAGGAACATTGGTTAAATTTTATTAAAGGCTTTTAAATTTTTCTATCTGAAGAGATACGATGTGTGAAAAGATGTGGTAGTATCGTAACCTAGTGTAATGGGTTACATGACTAGACTTCCTTATGTCGTTGTGCTCATTTGTTAAGATCTTCCTTGGGGCTTTTTAGTAACCGTGGGCGACATGGCCAGGAGCTGTCATGTGAGCCATCCACTTTCCGGGCAGTAACCGTGAACAAGCCTCCTGAGTGGAGCTCTGCTTTCCTTCAGTTTTGACCTGCTCCTTTGTGGTTTCTTGGAATTCATTTGAAGAACACTCTGACCCTGATGACAAATCCTTCACTACCTAGGCTTTCTACAATGTGTAAAGTAAAACAGTAGATTCTTTTAGAATGGAGTTATACATAATACTCTTTTATAATCTGGAATCTATTTTTATTATATATCGCTAAATGTTTCTTTTAACTAAATTAATTGCACACACAGTGAGTGGGTTCCACCATGACATTTCCATATATGTCTATAAAGTACTCCCACCCCGACCCTTCACAGCTCCATTCCCATGCCTGCTGAACCCTTCCCGATGAGCCCCTCTCCTATTTTCTTTTTCTTTTTATGAACTAGTGGAATCTACTATTTTATGCTCCTTAGCTTAATGCTCTTTGTGTGTTTTCTCATTTTAAAATCTTACTTGTAAAAGACTTACCTATTTTTTTCTTTAAAATTTTTAAAGATTATGTGTGTGTTTTGTCTGTGCACATGTATGCACACCATGTGCGCACCTGCTGTCTTCGGAGGTCAGAAGAAGACATCAGATTCCAATGATTGTGAACCATGGTAGATCTGGGAACTCAATCTTGGTCCTCTGCAACAGCAGTTTGAGCTCTAAACTATGGAATCATTTGTCTAGTCCTCCTTATTTAAAAATATAACCTTTAGTTTCATTAATCAACTTTAAATTATATTTTTGTTTCAATGTTTAATTCCTTTTTTAAAAATAAATTTATCCATTTTTCTTTTTCCCCCTTTCCTAATTTCTTGATTTGAATGCTTTCCTCTTTTAGTTTTGGGATTTCTTGATCTCTAATGAACTCATTAAGACTCTAAATTTTCCTCCCAGTGTCACTTTGGTTTCATCCCACAGGCCTTCAGGAACAGGCTCTCGTTGTTTTTTTTTTAAAACAGCCTATCTTAGAACATTGGCTTAATCCAAGAACTATACAGAAGTGTGTTTTAAATTTCTCTCTCTCTCTCTCTTTCTCTCTCTTCCCCCCCCCTCTCTCCAAGGTCTCTTTATGTGATTCTGGCTAGCCTGTAAACCATGCTGGTCTCTAACACACAAGAGATTTGCCTGCCTCTGGAGTTCTGGGATCAAAAGTGCGCTCTGCCACACCCGCTGCTTTAATGTTCCCTAGTAAAGGGTTTTGGCTTTGGTTCCCGTATTCTAAGTTGGTTAGGATATAAGAGCTTTCTACTGAAGACCTACTGAAAGTAGGACCCATTTACATCATTTAGGACACACCCCGACGTCTTAGGTCTTATATTGGTTTCAAAGTTTAGCCCTGCAGGCTGCTCACTCTGTTAAGGGCCACAGCTCTTCTCCCTTTACCGTAAGTTTACTCCTGTCTTCACCTTTCTCATCGGCTGCTGCCTCTGTACCGTAGCCTCAGTTTCTTTAGCCATCCTTCTGCTCAAGCACACTAAGGTATTTCTATCCCAAAGTCCTCAACATCCAGCTCCATCAGAGTATCTATAGAGACTCAGTACTTCCTGCCTGAAGCCTCTTCACTCCACAGTGCCTTCAACCGCTTCTTCAAATGGAGCACCAGTAGGATGGAGTGCCTTCTCCCCATCCCTTCTCTCTTGGCCTCATCATTTTCTCTGGGTCCCATAGCAACTTATGACCAACCTGATCTCTACATTTGAAGTGCGTTTACTGAATGGTTGATTTTTCCAGGACTGTGCACCTCTGTTCCAAACACTACACACTGAAGTCCTTCCCTTGTGTTGTCAGCACTGTATTCTCTTTCCTGCTGTGCCCAGTAGCAGTGACCTGATGTCTCTGAGCCACCAGTGGATGGATGCCCATCAGCCCTCAGCTGGCTGAGTTAATGAGCAAGTGGTTGTTCTGGCCCAAAGTCTCAGATGGAAGAGTATCACTCCACCTGGTGAACAAGCCTGAAGGCAGAATCACCACACAGTGAAGATGTCTGTCATGAATGGTGTTTTGTTTTGCTATATCTAATAAACTCTCATAACCTTTAATCCATAGCTGCAAGGCTCGGGAGAACAATGTGGTCTCAGGGTGGGACTTTGAGAACATTCTCTCAATTTTACTTCTTTTTCGTTACAGAAGGAAGCATGTCTTGGGCTTGCCTTTTTTCTTCTCTAACATATCCCATCAATTGGATTAAGAATGGTTTCCTTTGAAATTCCAGCCCTAAATGTGGGACCATGGGAATAACAACAGTGAAACGTCTCAGACTCTGAGAACAGAACAAATGACTTAGTCCTGGCCTGGAGAATCCTTCCCTGGAAGGGCTGTGTCTTCTCAGTTGTGACACCACAATGAAAGTACTTGGGCCAGGTAAAGCTCTTGTTGCTGCGCAACCCCAGCACTTTGCATTTGATCCCTAGAACCATGTGAAGAAGGAGGATGGTTTCCACAGAGCTGTCCTCCGACCTACACATGTGTATCATGGCTTGCATGCATGTGCATGTATGTTCACATATACTAAAAAGAAATAAGCAAAATTGCCAAAGTTAAGAAACCACTGAGGCTTCAAGAAAAGCTGAACTCTGAACTGGGGCTCTAATGTAATGCCTGCTGACCCTCCTTCACCAACAATATCTGAGGCTGTGTGAATGTGCACAGCTGAGTGGCCACACCTGAGTCACACAGCCTGTTCTGGAGCCTCTGCTCCTGGGCTCTCTTTCCTTTCTCCTTCTTTTTGAGCAGCACCAGTGGGGACAAAGCCACTGAAGGGATCATATGAATGAACACAGGGTCTCTATCAAACAAGACCCTAGTGTGCAAAGGATGGGCTGGAACCTGGCTTGGGGAGTGAAATGTGACCAGCCGCTCCAGGAGTGGGGAAGGATCTGGTTTGGATTTTCCAACTTTTCTTTGGCAAGTTACTCTTTATGATGTGATGGATGATGCTTGGCTGAAGGACTGAGATGCTGTGGCTGCAGATTAAATATATTTTCTCCAGTGACAAGTTAGATCATCTACTGATCAGCCTGGCTGTCCCCTGCACAAGCCCCCATTAAGGGAACACACGGTTTGGGGAAGGAGGTCACAGAGTAGTAAGGGCCACATTCTCCTGTTTTGTCTTTCACCAGCTCTATGACCTTGGGTCCCAATGATTAAATTCATTGGGCTCAGTTCCCTCCTCTGTACACTCTATCAATGATCTCTAAATCCCTAATTCAAAAGTTCTAAGATGCATTCTTATCTGTAATTCCCTCTAGTACACAATTCACATAATTCAACTAGGGAAATAAAAATTGAATTAGAAAAGTATATTCATAAGCTTACATATTAAACTTAGAACTGGCTTATTTAAAAACAAACCCAAAACAAAAGGCAGCTTCTTTTGGTCTTAGGTCAAGGGCAAAAGGAATTTATCAATTGCCTCTCTGCTTCTGCTCTTCATGGGCTTAGGGACCTTCACTGCTCTCTTCCCTGGTTTCCCTTTCCATCTTCCTCCCCACATTCCTTTGGCCTTCGCTGAGTTGAGATTGTACCATAGACCAGCCCCCAGACTCATCCCATCTTTTACCTTCCATCTACTCCCTGGGGCCCAGGGCTTGCTAGGACAGTTCCTAAAGGGCTATCTGAGGTCCTCACACCTTCTTGAGGTGAGAGGCAGGTCTGGAGTAGGCTCAGGGTCAAGGGCTCTCTGTTGGCTAGGGCTGCCCAGATGGCCCTTTGGGGAAGCCCTGTTGACTCATGTACTCCAGGAGGCTGGAGTCAATTATTATATTGACTTACTCCCCGGGCTGTGAAGAATTGGGAAAGAACCTTTCCGGTCTTCATTCATTCAGTCCTGGAACTCATTAGAGAGCAACTGATTTAGGCAAATATACAAAGCTTCCATCTTATCTGATTCTGTCTTGAATACAGGGCTTATCTGAAGCGGACTCAATGCTTTGTCCTACTAGGACCCACCCACCTGGTTTATGTTCCCCTTGCCTAAGTTTTCTCAGGAGGCTCAGTTAGGCCCCACAGCAGCAGGCCACAGATCAGGTTTCTTGAAGGACAGGCAGGGAAGCAAAGGCCAGTCTTCTGTCTGGTCTCTGAGAGATGCTGTCCGAGCCTTTCCCACCTTCTTGGTTGGCTTTGTGATGGGTTCGTTTGAAATGGACTGTACTTAGGTCCTTTAAGGGGAGATGTCGGTTTGTGGGACAGCTATACATTGACCCATAATCATAAAGGACTTCAGTTCAAGTGTGAGGTGATGCTGAGGAGGAGAAAAGGCTATCTGAGGTCCTTGCACTTGGAAGCTGGTTCTAAGTTTAATATTAAGATTCAGCAACTTAACTTCTTTTCCAACTTAGTCCATCGTTCCCTTTATTGGATTATACTTAAGCTACAAGATGGGTTCTAAGAGGACCTGGACGTGGAACCGGAAAACCCGAGCCTTGTCTCTCTTCCACTTAAGTTTCTGTGTGCTTTTGGACAACTTAGCCGATCTTTCTGGAAATGGCTTATGTTTGAAGACAACAATGCCACATCTCTCATAAGGCCATAGAGACTTACAAGGGGGTAAGAATGCTAGAAATTCCTACTCTTTGTGTTTGTTCAAACCTTTGCTACAGGGTGGGGTCAGGTCAGTAAGGGTGGTGTAGTTTATCAACAGCTGGGAAATGGAAGGTTTTGAGGTGTTCTTGGTAAGAATGGAAATTTGGGAGCACAAGAAAAGTAATTTTCAATAGAGACATGTTTGGGGCTTGGGCAAATTCTCACTCTCATAGTTGAAAACATGCATGCAGGACAGTTCCAGAATAGGCATAGAGCAAAACAGTGGTCCAGATATGTATTCCTTGTAGATATGATACTGAGGATTCTGGGGTGCTTTTATAATCTAGCCTTCAGAATCATAGTGAACATGAGACAGACTGAATAGAGCAAAGCAAGCTACTGCATGGTCTGTGGCCATCCCTCCCACTGCTGTCTCTCTAGAGAAACAGATCATGCAGGAGAGTTGGATCGAGTACAGGGATCCTCAATTTGAGCTACACGTTAAAATGAACTGGGGAGATTAAACACAACACATATGTGTCTCAAGTACCTGACCTGGGATGGATCTTCTAGGTTTCAGGGTTGTTGGGGTTTGACTGTGTAGACCTCAGAGAGCAGTATCACTTTACTGAGAAACTTTGACAGTCTAACTTTGCAGTTCCTCCCATGGTGACCTTGGTCAGATTTATAAGCCTCTCCATACTTCAGTTTTCTTGTTTTTAAAAAGGAAGTTGGCTCAGTGGAACATACCTGTAGCCCAAGATACTCAGAGGCTGAGGAAGCAGAATTGCTTGAGCCCAGAAATCTGGGCAACACCGCAAGAACTTGTATAATAAATAAAATAAGGGGCTATGGATGTATTGACTAGCACACTTGAATTTAATCCATAGCATTGCAAAAATAGCTTTGTTCACATGTGTGTGAATGTGTGAATGGAGGTCAGAGAAAATCTCAGGCATCATTCTACAGGTGCTTTCTGCTTTTTTTCTTTGTCTTTGAAACAAGACCTCTTACTAGGTTTGCCAGATGCTCCAGGGACCATCTGTCCCTGTTTTCTGAGTGTTGGGATTATAAGCACAGGTTGCCATATCTGGCTTTTAAATATATTTATATTATTTATGTGTATGTGTGCGTGGTAAGTATATGCCATGTATGTGTGGGTGTCTGAGGAGGCCAGAAGAGGGTGCTGGATCCCCTGGAGCTGGAGTTACAGGTAGCTGTGACTGTGAGCCACGTGATATGGGTGCTGGGAAACTAACTCTGGTCCTCTGAAAGAACAACAGCAAGTGCTCTTAACCTCTGAATCCTCTCTGGAGCCTCATAGCCAGCTAAGGAATCAACCAACCAAACAAAGCCACCTGGGCCCTTGGAATTGCATGCCTGTCTTCATGCATAGAAGACAGGTGCTTTACCAAATGAGCTCCCTCAGCTCATTAGGAAAGTAACTAGTGGTTTCAAGCAGGGCTGGAATGGTAAACTAAGTCACAGTGTTCTGAGTATCGATTGTGTCAGGGCACGCAGCAGGCTTTGGAGTTTTAACTCAGCTGTCACTCCCTTGCTTGTCTCCCTTCTGCCAGGCCCCTGGTTTTCTTGGATTCTCTCTTTCCTGCTCTTCTTCCCTTAACTATTCCCTTCTTTCCAGCTGTCCCTCACCTTCCCCGGTCCAGATGCTTCCTAGTCCTGGACTGGACCTTGCTGAGGATTTATTAGGGATGTTAGCAGAGTCAACCTAAATTAACGAGAGGTCTGACCAATGGATGACTTGAGGTATGGAGTGGTTTACTGCTCACATCAGAAGAGCCAGGATGCAGTAAAACAGAAGCCTTGCGAATGTTTCACAGATAGATGTTGTCTGCCTGCTGCAGCACGTGTTACTGCGGCACCCTCCCTCCGACGCACTGAAACAGTCTCACACTTCCCTGTTCAAGTAATGATTTCACACTAATCAATGCTCTCTATGTTAGATAACAAGATGATTTAGCAGGATGATGGAAGGGGAAACCACAATGAAGTCAAGCCTAGCCAATGTTTTCTAGTATCTGCCCAACAAGCAGCAGCTCCACATCAACCCTCCTCAGACCCCATCTCCACAAGGCCAGCTCTTGAACATGAATATATTAGGGGCAGGCAGGTGATGTTTTCTCTATGCTTCGTTAAAGCTAGACTGCCCCTCTATATGGGGTCTCCCAGGGAACAGAGCCTGGGTTGATTCTATTTCAAGGTCTTTGAGGATGCAAATGGGTCTCTGAATTCTCTCCTGGCCTTGGGAAGTCCTGGTGATCCTTCTAGCTCTGCTGTACCTGTCACTCAGGATTCAGCCCTGTGCTCTGCCCCTCTCTTTTTTCATCAGGACCAAGGGTCAGTCCACTGTGGTTTGTCACTTAAGCCGAAGGAGGCCACTGTAATTCTGTTAGTTCTGTTTTGGATAATTCCATCAGGATTGATGACTGGCTGAGGTTGGGGTACAGGGTAGAGGAAGAAGGTTTAGTGGAAGGAGATATGAGAATGTCCTCTTCTGAGTGTCCCTCCGGGCAGACACACTGCTGCCCTCAATGCACCTGGTGACTCTGCCTTGCTCTGGAGGAGAGGAGACTGAGGAGGAGGAGGGGCTGAGAAAAGGGAGACTAAGAGCACCTCTTTGAGGGTACCTCGTCCACTTTAGACTCCCCACTCCTGCACTCTTTCCCCATCTTCTTTGTTCTTTTTCTCTTTCCTTTCTTTTCTTCCTTCCTTCTCCCTCCCCCTTTCTTTCTTTTTCAGAAGAACTCGTAATCACAAAAGGAAGATACGACTTTCTAAACACCTAAGGTTTCTACAAAGTTAAGGGAATTCTGGGAGGGGGAATCCACAGTCCAAGATCCCCCCCCCACCCCCCCGTGTCTCCTTGGGAGCCCAGGGCTAGGGGATTTTGAGCCTCCTACTTTGGCTCCTCCTCCTTCTCTGTATCTCTTTCCCTTTGGGTTTTGTTCTCAGTCTTCAACTAATCCCCTTAAAGTGATAGCTGATAAAAGGATTAGCTGAGAGCTCCCTAGGGGTATTTATATTGTAGGAAGGGATTTTAAGGACGGTTGGTGGAATTTCAAGCCATTCGACTGGCAGGATGGAGTGGAGCTACTTCAAATGATATCACACAGGAGAAAAGGGAAATTAGCGTTCACTGTGTGCATAGCAGTGTCCAGGCACAGTGCCAGAAGCTTCATATAATGCTAATTCACTTGCTTGGGGAGCTGATAAGGAAGTTAAGACCCAGGGAGGTAAATAATTGCTGCAACCACACATCTAGGCAGTGGAGGAGTGGGGCTTTCAGACTCTCCTTTGTGGTTCTGGACAGCTTGGCCTGTCCATAGCTGCTGCACCAGATGAGAAGTTTCTTTCGGGTCGCATGGCACCTTGCGCCCCTGTGTCTAGCCTCCCTGTTAGGTGACCCGAGGATCCTGGGTTCATTTGTCCCCATTCGCAGCTGAATGGTGCCTATCTGGAAGGCTGCCTGGGGTCACCCAGAGTTTAAATACACATTTTGAGAGTCCAAAATGATAAAGTGCTCTGAAAAGCCACCCGTGACTGGCTAAGGAGCCTCTTCCAAGATTGCCAGTGTGGACAGGAATGACTCAGCAGTTCAACTTTCAGTCCTATGTCTGTCTCATATGCCACTGTTTGCTCAGTCCCAAGATGATGGCGGCCTACCCAGCCTGGGTGGAGGAGGAAGCTTTACTCCTGCAGCAGTTACAGATAAGAAGTTTTCTATGCTCTGCGAACCAGAGCCTTCTCACATGTATATCTAGCTCTGGGGTGACTTGGAGATGTTTCATTATTTCCTCACTGCTCTATTCCTGCCCCCAGTTCTCTGGTTTTTAGTATTTGGGTGCCAGCTGCAAACTCATAAATATACCTCACCCCTATCATACCAAGTGCATGAGGTTATAAAAACAGAGAACGAATGGAACATTTCTAGATAACTCAAATTGAGTCACTGTTCAAAGCCATTGGGCTGCCTCATATGCAGGTAAAACCCATTAGATATGTTAGTACTTAATAAACCAGCTATTACTCTGTGACATGGCCATCGCCTCATGGGGAACAGGAGACATGATTACACTGGCTGTCCAGCTCAAGAGAAATTAGATGTCCTTGTTTATTTTCAATATCTGAAGAACAGTCGGACAAACAACTTTCTCAATGGGGAAGGAAGTTAAATATTTAGCTGGCATAGAAGAAGTAGGAAGCTGGTATAATGCTGAGGCTGTAGCTCAATGGGAAAGCCTGTGCTCAGCATGCACGAGGCCATAAGTTCAATCCCTAGGACTACCAAACACCAAAGTTGGACTATTGCTATTCATACTTATTTTAATGTCTAAGTTTCAAAGTAGTTTGTATTTTTTCTCCTTTTCATGTAACTACTATGGGAAACGTTCACAGACTGAAGAGGCTATGAAGGCCCTGTGCTGAGTGGAGTCAAGGGTATGACTAGTGTAGGGCTTCAACTAGACACAAACACTTCTTTGCCAGAGAAATGGGCTATACCGTTCACTGTAACTTACAGAAAGCAGTCTGTAATAAGCATGTCACAGACACCCAAGGTCTAAAGGGTAACTGAGGTACAGGCATAGAGGAACCCTCCCAAACCTGGTGCCCCAGGTGATTTGAAGTGGGTAATGGGGTCTGAGCTGTGGAATGAGGCGCTTTGCAACTCTCCTGAGTAAGTGTCTATCTGCTTGAACCACACACAGCAAGTGCCCATCTGCTTAGCTGTTTCTCTAGAGCAAGAGAAGACACTGGGTAGTATTCTAACAGCTTTAAATCCCTCTCACAAGTGCATGAATGTTTGTGCTCCACCCCCCCCCATGCTTGTGTGCAAGTGGAGGTCAGAGGTTGACACTAGGTGTCTTCCTCACTTCTCCATCTTACTTTTTGAGAAAGGAAGGCTTTCTCATTGGCTGTGGAACCTGCTGATTCAGCTAGTAGGGCTGGCCAGCAAGCCACAGGGATCTTCCTGGCTCTGCATCCCCAGTGCTGCTTTTACACTCAAATGTCACAGCAGAAGGCTTTTTACATGGGTGTTGGAGATCTGAACTCATGTCCTAATGCTTGCATAGCAAGCACTTCACTGACTAAACAATCTCCCCAGTCTGCTCTTACAACTTTTCTTTGTAACCATTTATCTCTCTTATGACCTGGCATATGATGGTATCTCGTTAAGTGGAAACATATTTACTTAGCCATTTGAAGTTTACTGTCTACTTTTGTGGGAAGCTTTGCAAATCATTGTGTCCAGGTGCTTATTATATGACAGGTGTAAGAATTATAACACCACCCTTCAGCTTATCACCAGCCCTAGCTCGGCCTTGCCCCAGCCAAGCAAGGGGTCTGGGAAGGTGGCTCAGTGGGTAAAATGCTTGCTAGTTAGTTAAAATTGTATCTTAAGAAGGACATTGGATATTAGTGACAATATATGAACATTCTTAATTATAAATATTCATAGGCCACATGGAAATAGTTATTTTTGATAGCTTCTAAAGAACCCTAAGATCAAGGCAATTAAGATCCTTCTTCATCTCAGTGACTCAGCAGGCAACAGAATTTCACAGGGAAGGGCATGATGATGATGATGAGGACAATTGCAGTTCTGGGGGGGATGAACCCAATTCTGCACATGCTCATTGTGGGCTCTGTCACTGAGCTACACCCCTGGCACTAGCCTGGGTATACTAATGGATCTGAACTTGGCCTTATCAATTAGTAGCTCTGTGACTAGGGCAAGTGACTTGCCCTCTCTGAAGTTGCATTTTCTCCATCTGTAAACTGGGGTAGAGGTCACATATAGCTCCAGCAAAGACATATCAGAGACTAGGAATAGAGTACATGTTCAGGACCTCTGGGATACTCAACAAATGCAAGTTATTGTTGCCATTTTACTTATTATAATCATCTGTCAACTTATCCTAGGTGATGTGCTTTGACTGTTTTAAGTCCAATAAATTAAGAAGTCTTAATTAAGTATCTCCCAGGCATAGTCCATGATGAAACCATGGGGCCTCAAGCTGTTGACTTGACAGAACAAGGTCAGATTGACAAATAATATCAAGTCGAATTTATAACTATGGGAACACAACCTCCTTCTACCCACTCAACAGTCAGTCACTCCAAGAACAGCCGTCTAGAGCATTGAAGAAGGAACATTGCTAGGCCTGCAGGAAAGAGCAGGGGACACTCCTTAGGTGGTTGGCACAAACCAGACTCGAGAGGAGAAGTGAGGAGGTTGAGGACTCGCTCGCTGTCTATTGCTGCTGTAGGGATAGTTGCAGTTTCTCTATCACTCAGAAGGCAGTGGCAATTTGCCTTGAAAAATACATTGTAAAATCCAGTGAGTTTCCTCCCTCAAATCTTAAAAAGTTTAGAATGAATCGAAATGGATTCCAAGCTGTTCTGAATTAACAAGCCCTTTTTCCTGTTGGAGAGTTCCAGCTGGACCTTCCTTGGCTTTTCTTTACCACACGGTACACACTCAAGGGGGCAAAGTGTCCAGTGGAGTGTCCTGGAGTTTGCCAGATTTCCTGGGCTTCACACTTGGCATTGGCCATGGGGCAGGGCTTGAAAGCTTGCTAGAGAGGCTGGCATGGGTCTATGGCGCCAGTTGCAAACATCTCCTTGCTGGGCTCAGTTTTATTACTCTCAACACCACCTAGCCCAGCAGTGAGACTGGAGGGTGCAACGGAAGCTGTTATCTGCTGGGATTACAAGGAAGTGCTCCCCTGGCTTCCAGGAAGGAGCATGTGGGTGGGAGTACGGGTGCAGCTACCAGCTGCAGAGTAAACTGTGATCTTTTAGCAAGGAAGCAGAGGGGATAGGGCTATCCCAATGACAGGACATTTGGCTTTTAACCCAGTCCTACTACTATTCAATAGGCATCAGATCTTGTATAAATCCGAGTTCAGGACACTTATTTCTCTGCCTGTGAAGTGAGAATACCCCTGTGCCCGGTTGGGATCCAGGGAAGACTGACTATGCGCTGCTCTTAAGAAGTGCTACACTACCGCTCTTTTCATTCCATTCTTGATCCAGCTCAGAGGAGACAGATGAGAAGGCTTTGAGAACTAGGTCATCTCTCTCAGTAAGCTGCAACAGCTGAGTACACAAGGAGTTGCTAAACCCAGTTCAAATCTAAGAACCAGATCGACGGGTCTGCAGTGTTCAGTGGGTAGTAACATTTATTTCCCCAGCAAGTCCTGAGTTGGGTCAAATTGACACTTCTATCTACAGTCTTCCTCTTTGGTCCCTCTAACCGCCTTCCCAGCTCTGATCCTCTCCTTACACTGCCTCATCTTCCTCATCCTTTCCCCAGTTTGAGCAATCTTGCTGAGACTGGATAGGGACAGAACCCTGTTTTCTGGATATAATCAATCTTGCTGAGACTGGATAGGGACAGAACCCTGTTTTCTGGATATAATCACTCCTGCTGAAACTGGATAGGGACAGAACTCTGTTTTCTGGATATAATCGCTCTTGCTGAGATTCGATAGGGGCAGAACCCTGTTTTCTGGATATAATTGCTCTTATTTACAAGATGTTTTCTCTTCCTGGAATTTTAGAATAAGGAAAAACAATCAATAAGCAATGGCTAATTTGGAAACTGTCTCTAATAAAGCTGGGCTTGGGATATTTATCTCACATCTTTGGATGATGAGAACTTACTGGAAGCCAGTCCTTGGACTGGGAATGGCAATTGGGCAGCTTTTGTTTGACCTGCACACAACCAGTCTCCTGAGTAAAAAGGAGAATTACATTCCTGTGAGCTCTACAAACATGGGCCAGTTATACTCTTGTCTGTTGCCTGCATTTAGTCTTTATCTATAATTTCAACTTTGGTCGGGGAAGGATTTTTCCTTTCTGTGATGTAGGAACACATCAGTGGTTAGTCAGCTGCTTTGAGGAAGTCTAGAAATATTCACAAGGGTTAAAAGATCTTAATAATCTGGCAGCCTACTACCTTGGGATATCTTTCATTGTTGTGTGGATGAGATCCGGATCCTGGCTTTTGTGAAGACAGCCCACAAAAGGCCAAAAGGAACTTCTTTATATAGAGTACTTGTCACTGGTGTTATTCTAACTTTCATAAACTAGCATGAGCTAATAATTACAGCATTAAATCCATGCACATTGTTTATTGTGTGGTTTCTCAACCAACTAACTAATGGTATATGCATGTATGTGTGTATATATGTAAGTGTATGTTTTTATTTCTGTGGTTCTTGGAACCTTTGCATGTATCAGACAATCACTCTTCCATTGAGCTCCTGCCCCAGCCCATCATGATTGTTTCTCGTTCAGACTTTTCCTATTTAAAAAGTAAGACATTTGAATGGATTTTTCCAAATGCTTCCCTTAGTGTCTGTGGATATAAATTACTGTAAACTTTATGATAATGATTAAATAAAAGACTTTAAAATGCTCATAGCTTTGAATTAAATTTCTGGAAATTTACAATGACAAAATCATCTGAGATTAGATAGAAATTTATATAGAAGAATATTTAGTAATCAAAATATAGAACACTTTCCAAAGAAAAGCACAGCCTATATCCCAGCACTGAGGATCAGGAGTTCAAGGCCAGCCTCAGCAACATAATGAGTTTAGGGTAACTTGAGACCCTGTTTCAAAAACTTAAATAATGAAATAAACAAAAAAATAAAATAAGGGAACACATTTTTCAGCACTCTTCTATGTTTTCTCTGTCATTCAAAATGAAATAATAATATATAGGGAGATGATTTGACCCATAAGATACCCTTTATAAAAGAGAGTATTTTATAGTCATTATAGTCATTAATGGTGCTTCTGGGGCCGGGAATATAATTCAGTGGTAGACATGCCAGAGGCCATGAGTTTAATCCCTAGTACCCAAACTCCTAAAAGTCAACCACTCAATTCCAAAAACATATTGATTCAGTGTCTGAGGGTGTTTCGAGCTTGGGCAGTAGATGCTCTCTTGTCAGTGGTCACTATGTGTCTGGCTCTTGGTTCCATCCCAACCGACAAAGACAACACAAAATTGTCTTAAAGTGAGTGACCACTTGATACTGCCTAACCCTTGCCATACTGCTTATCTCTCTGCTCCCCAGTCATATAAGGCAGCTTTGTTTTTACAGAATAGAAGCTTGGAACATGGACTCTAGAAGCAGACAAGCAATCCCACTGCATCTTTCTTTAGATAGATTTCACTTACTATGTTGCCTGGTTGGGCTGGAACTCATAGAGATCCAGGCTAGCCTTGAACTCATAGAGATGTGCCTGCTTCTGGAGTGCTGGTATTAAAGACATGTGACATCATGCCTGACTCCCTAGCTACATCTGACACTGGTTATGTCACTGTGGGCAGGGGCACATACCTGCCAGTGCTTCGGTTTCCTCACTTTAAAAAATGGCACTCACCTCACAGAGCTGTGGTGAGGATTTGTGTAGGAAGCACTCAGAACACTGTCTGGCATTAGAGGTACCTCCTCGGTGTTGGCTCTTACTGCCCTTAGTAATTACCATGCACCTTTCTTGAAAGCATCTGCTCTCCATTGCACAAGATTAACCATCAGAACATGCTCTTTATACGAAGCAACAATACACCTTTACACCTACAGATTCCCCTTCCCTACAGGCAAGTTCTCACAAATAGGTTGCTGCACAGTTCACACAGAACATGCATCTAAAGTCAATTCCAATATAAGAATTCACCATTTAAAAAGCAAAGTTTTGTTTGTTTGTTCTTTTAAAACATTATGTAGCCTAAGCTGGCCATCAACTCAAGATTCTCTTGTCTCAGCCTCCTTAGTGCTGGGATTCTAAGTGTGCACTATTACATCTGGCTCAAAGCAATTTTTAGAGATGAAAGCAGAAAGTTCTACTTACCTGGAAAGAAAGAGAGAGAGAGAGAGAGAGAGAGAGAGAGAGAGAGAGAGACCATTGAAAGCAACATTTGATATAAAATGAGGCTTTTGGAGTTGGTTAGTTAGATCACGTATTTGCAAAGCCAAAATTTTGATAAACTGCCAAGTAGCTCAATTTCTTTCTCTGTGGTGTGCTCATGGTTCAAGTGTATTGGTAATTACAGCCAAGTGTCTTACAAAGGCACAAAAGGGAAGCCATAAGAAGCCAGATGAGAGAGAAGGTGGAGTTTAGCATGTGTACATTCCCTGATTCTTGATGCAGGGAAGGTGGGGTGGAAGCATTAATTGGCCAAGATCACACACAGTTGCCTGCTCTATACCACAGGAGCATTGTCAAAGTCAAGTTACATGCATCATTACTAAAATGAACTGAAGATCAAATTGGCCTTTTGGGAAGGAAGAGGGAAAGACAAAGAAAAAGAACATGAGAAAAGAAAAGAAGGCATTTGTTTTTCAGGATTGGATTTGGCCAGAAAAAAGCAGTGTGATGAATAGAAACAAGGAGCCTGGATCCCCACAGCCTTCACTCCGAATGTCTATGGTATTCAGCTTGGCAGTGACATGCTCATGGCATTGGGCCACCGGCATGTTCTGCACAAGCACAGTCAGTAAGAAGGAATACAGAACACTGAGAAAATGCAATTCCACCACCATCCCACCTTTTTCTAAATCTAAATCAAAAGATGAATCTTACCTCCACTGAGAATAATGACAGCTATAAATATGGCCAAGTCACTGTCATCTAATTCCAGTGCATTGAACTTCACAGCAAATTCAAACTTGGGCTCCATAAAGTCACCAAAGGGCTTCCGCAGGCTTTTGAGGAACTCCCTGGTCATGAATCCTTGACCCTCTGATATGAGGACTCCATCTTTATTCATTAGGGAGGCCAGCATTGTATAGATGATTTCATGGACACCATACTTGAGCAGAGTCACTTGGTCATTCAAGTCAAGGTTAATGAAACCAGGGATGTTTTTGGCATATTCTGTGATCTCTTGAACAGCTTCCACGGATCGAAACTGGCACCCTTGGAAAATGCGGATGGCCACCTCTTTGCTCTGCTCCTGCAAAGGGGTGATGTGTTTGAACTTGATTTTATCTTCTCCCATCATTAAGGAATTCATGTCATAGATGACAAATGGCTGCAAATGAAAAAAGGAGAAAGTGGCTGAGTTGGTGATTCCTTGTTCTGGGAGAACACCACCCTAGTCCAGAGACCATAGATGTATTGCTTTGCTGAGTAAAACTGTGAAGGCTAAAGGGACTTAATCAGGAGAAAGGGCTCTTCCGATTCATAGCTGTGATCTGCTGGGATCAAATATTCCATTGACGCTTTTCCTTCAACTTATACCACCACTCTGGAACTGGCTAATAGCTTTGATTTGTTAGATTTTTAAAATGACAAAAAGTCTACTGTTTTCTTGAATTTCAAGAAAATACATATTTAATTTTTTTTTAAACAAAAAGTAGTTAAAGCAAGTTATAATTGAAAAAACCAACTTGAACATAAGCTAATCTTGCAGCTTTAGGTCAAATTTACTCAGACCACAAGGAAACACAATGTACATGTAAAATATATTTCACTATAAAAAAATCACTCAAAGCAGATTAAAAACATTGACCCAAGAAAATGTCTATTTCTTTCTTTCTTTTTTAAAAAATGCTCTGGAAGCCATCTGTTTCAGAAAAAGCAGCTGTAGGAGGCCTGTGGGTAAAACACTGCAAAAAGTAGTAAAGTAAAAATGTTTTTTAGCTTTTTGATTTTTATAGTTTTGAAAATTTAACCATAGAACTCCATGCGTGCTAAGCAAATGCTCTATCACTGAGCTTCAGTCCCAGTCCTAAACTTAAATTTTAATATATCCGTTCTTAATGATCAACTAATAAAATGAATGCATCAATTACTCAGGTTTGCAACAGGCTGCTTTCAAAAGCAACTCATGTTTGCCCTGACACTCTGCTCTCTGTTCCTTTGAACAGAACAGCCAAAGGCTTATGGTCATTGTGAAAGTCTCGAGGCTGAGCAACTAGGAAGAAGGAACACTTTGCACATATTACATGCACTGGACCCTAGAAAGAGCTAACCTCAATCTTATTAAATATTATATTTTTGAGCACTGGAATAAAAACTGAGGCTATTATTAGGTTTTGGTTCTATGATTAACTTTTCCCCAGAGATTTATTTTTATTTTATTTTATGTTGACCTGTCTGCATATAAATGTACCATATGTGTGTCTAGTGCTTGTAATGTCAGAACACTGTGTCAGATCCCCTGGAACTAAGGTTACCGAGGGTTGTAAGCTTTGTCAGTTGTTGTGTGATGGCTGGTAAACTATGTAACTTAGGGAAAGCTATTTACCCTTCCAAAGTCTCAATGTGTTTTGTTTTGTTTTGTTTTGTTTTTGTGTTTTGAAACAGGGTTTCTCTGTGTATCCTTGGCTGTGTAGGCTGTGACCTCAAATGGTACTGGGATTAAAAGCGTGCAATATCACTGCTAGGGAGTTGACAAAATTGGAGGTTTCTGCTTCTTTTCTAGAGGAGATTCTAGCTGTATTTCTAGTGTGTATGGAGGCAGCATGTGTGTGTGTGTGTGCGTGTGTGCGTGTGTGTGTGTGTGTGTGTGTGACATGTGACACATGATCACACATGATCACAAATTCTCTGATGTACTAAAAGTAATTTCTTTTGAGCAGAGGTTCTGAGAGCTAAATGTCAGGATTGGGGGTGAGGTGCACAGGTGATAACAGTAGCCAGCTTCAAGATGTTCTAGCCAGAGATTTCATTATGAACTCTTGCAGATAAGAGTCCCTGATTTTCAACAAGCTCATTCTGTTCCACACTGAGGACTCCTAGACTCTGAGGAGATTTCCAAATACACACATTGTACAAACTCATCAGAGTTGAGTTGTTCTAGAAACACTGCTGCCCTCAATTCACATCAACCACAGTGCTCACACACCTGGGTGGGGGTGGGGGTGGGGGCTCAGGACTCAGAGGCAGTTTGCTTGCTGCCTTTGATTTGATTCTTCAAGACAATTAGGAGCAAATCATGCTCACTGTTTTTCAGACATCCTGCTTCTGTTTACCTCAAGCAATTGTTTATCCCACAATTTACATCATTAGTAAGAAGAGGATAAAGAAAGGCACAGTCAGTTATATCAGTTAAAATGTACTATTTTATTCCTGAATTCTGATAAGATTTTAACCATGAGAAAAAATTTGAATGTATGAAGATTTTACAGAAGCTCCCTGCCTACTCCTCCTCTATTGGAGCTCTAGGAGCCTTATAGTGTATTATAATTTATATTAACAAAATGTAAATGGCTTAAACATTTTTAAACAAGGTCTCACATACCTAGGCTGGCCTTAAACTTGATATGTACCAGAGGATTATCCTGAATTTCTGATCCTCCTGCCTCCACCTCCCAAGTGGTGGGATTAAACAGGCACTACCACACCTGGCTCACGCTTTGCTGGGGATTAAGTACAGGGTTCCAAGCTTGTCACACCCCTGGCCCCTTGACTTTCTTTACTCTCATGAGAATATGAAGGTGGACAACAAAGAAAGAAGTTCAGCCAAACATGTTTAGACTACAGACAACGTGAACAGAAAAGCATCATCTCAGCTGGGCATATGGTTCCCTATACAGCGCTTGCCTAGAATGCTCAAGGCTCTGAGTAAGCTATCTCTTCACACCCAGGGAGACTGTACCCAGAGCTACCCTTTCAGCTTTTGGGTGAGCTTCTGCTCAGTCATGTGGATTCTTGGCAGAGCATAAGCATCAGATTCTTTCACCTCCAAGTAAGTGATTTCTCTGGAACTCTGCCCTGGTCCATCACCCTTGTGATTCTCCTTGACTTCCCCTGCCCCTCATATAAAGCCCCAGGTTCCTGTTTTTGAAACTCTGGGATAGCTGAGCATAGGGCACCAAATCCTGCTAATTTTCTCTCCCAATTTAACAACAATGTGACTTTAACCCCTTGGCAGTCAGTGTTGGTCAGGATATCCTGGCAGTAAATATTCAAGGACAGAGAAAAGAGGCAGCACCCCCACCATCATGCCAAACCAGTTTTGCTTTTTTTTTTTTTTAAATCCCTTCAGCATTTCTGACATTTCTGAAAAAGTGGGGAGCTGACAGAGAGTTCTGAGCAATGACACGCAAATGATCACCAGTGGAGGCTTTGTTGTTGCTTTTCCTAGTTATATTTTATTATGCTTTTTTTTTGACTCTGCATAAGTTCTTTCTGCTTCTATGTGGATGTGTCAAACTGTGAGAGTGATTCCCAGGCCACCAGCTTACCAGATCTCACACCGCAGACCATCCACGAAGGCACCACTTTCACATGTCACTGAGACTTCCCCATCCTCAAACCCACTGAGAAAGCAGCAGCTTGCCTGCTTATTGAGAACTGAGTTATTAATGTACTACAACATAAACAGCTTTCTTTTGGTGGAGTATTCTACATAAAATGAACTGTATGTCTTGGATCACATTTTTGTATTTTGTACAAAGTCATCTGGTGCTTTGGGTTAATTTATATAGTGTCTTTTGATGACACACCATTTGCAGGAGGAGTCACATTGTCTTCAAAATTTGACTCAGTGATTTTCTAGTTCAAGTTTGCAGTGTGTTTACCTTCAGAAATGGCATCAAATGGCTAGGTAGGCACCCTTACTTACCAGTAAAGAAAACAACAACTAGAAATGCTCAGGGGCCCATCTAGGTTTTTAGGGTTCAAAACGCATGCATGGTCTAAGAAAAATATGCAAATGATGAGCACAAAATTTCTCCCAAAACAGTAGCCACGGCTCTGGGAATGGGGTTCTCTGTTGCCCAAGCTTTGCTGGCCACGGAAGGATCCTTCTTTCCTTCTCTTTCCTTAGTGCTAGGGATTGGACTTGGGGCTCATAAATGCTAAGCACAGCCTGTAACACTGTGTGGATGTGCCTCTTAGTAAGCCATCAGCATGTTAATATCTGAGTTATAGAAGGGCTTCTACACAAAGTGCTAAGTCTGTTTCTCTTGACTAATAAAACAATCCATTCAAGGAGGTAAGAAAGATCGACTAATACTGCTCAGGTTATTCTGAGTAATTTCTCTAATTTGCCACACACACATCTACATATTAGCTGACCTGCTCACAAAACATCCCGTGATAATAACAGTACAGAATTACAGCTGAATTGGAGACCAGGCATGGTGCTGTTTGCTTGTAATCCTAGCATTTGGGAGAATCTGAAGCTTAAATTCATCTTGGCTACAGAGTGAATTCTAGGTCAGCCTGGGCTACATGAGACCCTGTTTCCAAACCAAACCAAACCAACAACAAACACCAGGTTTGGGAAAACGTGGGCCTCATTTCAAGGGCCTTTCCAGATATTCAGATTTTTCAAAGAAGAACACTACCTTCTTAGAGCCTATCTTTTGAATATGTTTCTGTTTTCTTGTGTTTCTTGGCTTTCATAATGTTGGGCATATACTTTGTCCTCTACAGTTAAAGAATGCTAACCCCAAGTACATTGGTTTCCTCTACTTCCTTTCTGTTCTTGCTCCTATGTTTCAGTTTTGCTTTGTTGAAACCATGGGATCCACAGGATGCAAAGGCTCTTCTGAAAGCACACATCGCTATTCTCTAAGTATGAAGAAACTTAAAGTTCAAGAGTTCTTTATATCGAACCCTGGCTGAGAACTGGCATATCCTACTCACTCTCTTCTCTAACACTCTCTCCCGGCTTCTCCATGTATTTTAACTTTTTTCCAGTACACTTGCTTTTTTGGAAAGAAAGAGGGCTTTTAAACCCAAGCTCTTCTGTGCTGAGGTCCTTGGGCAGTGCCTTTTGAATGATATTTCCTATAAGCAAGTGCTGCTCGTGATGGAAGTTAAGTTAGAAAGTCTATCAGATGTAATTCTATGTCCCCATGTGATTTAGTGATTTAAGACAAACAAATGAAAGCCTAAAAAGAATTATTCACACTCAAATGGACCAGCACATAACCACAGCTCTTAAATAAATTGTTCAATATCAGCCAAACAGTTACTCAGTAGATAAACAAGAGTACTAGCCAACTCGATCCAACAATGAAAATAAATAAATAAATAAAAATAAGTAAAGAAGCCCAAATTCTTTCCTCCTCAACTATACTGAATATTATTGCTATTGTTTGGTGTTGGGAATGACACCCTGAGCCCTGTATATGTAGGCAAGAGTTCTACCACTGAGTTACACACCCAAACCTAGAATAATATTCTTTTCGTTTCTTCTCTTAAAAGCATTATTAGTTCAGATCTGTCATATTGTTAGTTATTACTAATGACTCTGGTCATAAAAAATTTATTTATTACTATTGATAAATGGATCAACGATGTCAGGAACCTAACTTGAGCAGCCTTGGAAATTATTCAGTACTGCTTCCTGCTTTATTCTTACGGGGCTCCTAAGTCTTCTTCAATGGTTCCCTCAATACTTCTCTCCTCAGGGGAGGATATTCTAGTTCATTCAGGCTCTTCAAAGATGAAGGGATAGATTATGCTTTGTCTATCTGTAAGGACATGGTTTAAGAAGCTATATCTTTCCTATCATTTGAGTCAGTATGATGTGATGGCCTCTGTATATGTAGACAGCATAAATGTAAATGGGCAGAGAAATATTTCCACAGCAGTTTACAATTCTGCTTGGGCTTTATGATTCGGTGGTTTTGGATTTCATATACTATTCAGAATGATCATTTTTCTAATGGCACCAGTTTGCCCCTGTTGTTAAAAGAACAGTGACTTTACATGTGCCTATCATAAACAACACGGTGCCTTGGAACCCAAAGTCCAATACAGTATAAATAAAATGTTTTATTTCTTATTTATAGTTTGAATACAGTCAGGGCTTCTCTAGGCATCACTCTTAGGTATATAGTGAAGAGTTGGCAGGCATACCCAGGGTTTTTCTATTTATTGTTTTATGGCAAGCCATGGCACTGAGAATGGTTTTTGAAAACCACTCTGTTTATTTTCATCAACAAACATGGGATCACGTGACCACTGCACCAGTGTGGTAGTCAAACATCCCAAACTTCCAAAGTCCATTCAGTTATCAAACTGCCTTCAAGAAATGAGGGCTCTAGTTCCAGCACATGTGTGGGCTTCAGAGATCTGTAGTATTTCTTCAGCGAGGGAGGGGCTGTGGCTGAAGCAAACCACTGGAAGAAAAGCAGGTGGTGGGGGAATAGGTTCCACCCTGTTTGAGGGCAGAGAAAAGGCATACTGCTCCTAAGAGTTCTTTAGTGATTCTGTAGCCCACATCCCCTTGAGCCTAGAACACCCAGGCCATACTCTTGGAGGCAAGATGATGAAATTATTGGTATCTTATCCCAAAGATATGATGTTAAAGTTGATAGGGGGAGAGCAGAAACACTTAATTTATCTGTTTTGAAAGGTGTGAGTGGCCCCAGGGGATAAGATACAGAAGGAGGAAGTGTCGCTGAGGAGGGGGTGGCCCTTGCTGGCCTGGAGGCAAGGCTGTGAGGGCAGCAGCTGGTGGGTTCCTAACAGGCTCTGGTTAAATTGAGCAGTGAGATAAACGTATAAAGAATGGCCTCTTCAGTCCATCATTTCCTTCAGAAGGGTTCTGGGTAATTGGTCATCCACTACACTGAACAGCCTCCCCCAGGCTTGGCCTAACTGATGCTGCTGACATCAGCTGCAAGCTGTGCACATAATGAGACCTAAGCTGCTCTCCTCCCAGCCTCAGCCACTTTCTCACATCCCCCACCATCTCGAGAGGCCACACTTCAGCAAAACTTTCCCTATCAATGCAAATCTTAGCTTTCACAGTCCTGGCCAAGAGATAACATAACACCCCTGAGATAGATGCTATCAAATGAATAATAGGACCATGCTGATAAAGAGCAAATCTCACTGCAAATCACATTTTGGGTTTCTCTTCCATATTCTCTACTGAAATATTTCTTTCCATTGGTGCTCAGTTTGATTTCACCAGATAAGGAGAAAACAGTGCCAAACAATTTGATTTTAGTTCTGTATAATCAGTGAATGGGTTGTTTATATTTGGCTGGGCCTCTTTTTCTTTTTCTAGACCTCAACTGGAGGCAATTCTGTCACTATCCAATCACTAATGATGTCTAGTTAGATGAACAAATATTGGGCTAGTAAAAAGCCCTCTGTTGAAAGTCCGTAATTTCAAAGGGCATAAGCAACAGTCTTTAATTCAATTAAACAAATAGTCTGAGTAACTACTATGGGCAAGGCACAAGCCTACTTACTATAGGGAAAAATGACAACCCTTGGCCTCCGAATTGAGAAGTCTATAATCAAGCTTTTGTAGCCCCTTCCTTAAATAGCTTAATAGCTATTTGTTTCACAAAGGGCCTCCAATTATCTTATTTTTAACTCAAAGATTCAGAGCCAAAAAGTCAGTTGGGATGAGGTTTCCAAGTGATTCCTAGTGGTTTGGTCTCTGCGTCCTTCAGAACAGAGATAGGAATACATCGGTAACCCATTATATAAATTTAAATTATTGCCTATTAAGGCAGTCTCTCTCTCTCTCTCTCTCTTTCTCTCTCTTCCACCTAGCTTTTAAGTAGTACTAAATTGATAAGATTTCCAGCATGGATTTCAGGTGTGCACTAGAGGTAAGGCGATAAGAACCCAGAGCCTGCAAAATGAATGGCTCTAGGTAAAACTGAACTGGCTACTGTGGGACTCCTTGCCTTTCAGCAACCCCTCCCCAGAGCCTAGTTCTGAGATCCTAGACTCCAGCCCTCTTTCCTACACCTGCTCTTGGCAAGCTGTTGCAATTTGCCTTCAAGTGTTCACTCTTTTTAGTCATGTGGCTGCAGCCGTCCTTTACTTTCTTCCTGGGAATGAAGTCAGAGTAGCCGTGTACAGGTCTTCATGGCTGTTTTTGGTACTTAGTAGACAGACTGCACTGTACTATGATTCGTGTTCTGTGGTCCTGGGAATAGCATACTGAGTGTTCCCAACTAGAAGTCAGAAAGCTTACATGATAGCCTTCAGTTTCCTATGTGCTTATGCCTCTCCACTTCAGTTCCTTCTCCTTAAATAAAGATAGTAATACACAATAGCAGCCTTCAGGTGGCCCTGTGGCAGAATGTAAAGAATGAATAAAATACTTGGGAATCGCAGGGCCTGTATCACTGTATAGGTATCAATCACCCCTCCTGCAAGGAGAAACTCAACTGTTCTTACTGGCATGTGCTCTTTCTCACAGCTATTAGCTGACTATACTCTAAGTCATTTGATTAAAAGGAAAGAGCTGAGGTATTCATTAAAATATGATTTTTTTTCTAAAATCTGAATGTGTATCAAGTTACATGTATCTACCTATTAGTTGCCTTGCTCTCCTGGGCTCGTTCACTTGAAAATAAATGACCACACACAAGGCTTTCAAGAGCTGGATTCAGGCCTTTTGCATGGGATCTGCAGCTTTTACTGCCTTAGGGACATTCTGTAGACCATATCATCAAAGCCAGACCTTGTCTGTAAAAACTGAGGGACAGAGATGTGACCCAGGTCACACTCCCAGCTGACAGTGGAATGGGAAGCAGCATATAGGTTTCATTTTAGTGTAATTTGGTGCTGATTCTCAGCTTCATTTCAGAAGCTTTCTGCTTCCTAGAAAACTGGACTCAACAATAGTTTTCAACTATCATGAATTTTCTAAACAATAACATTCAACAAACCTCCAGGCACATGAGGATCCTTCTGAGGTTTAGGCATGCAGCTCAGCTCTAGAATACACGTACCTAGTATTCTTGAAGCCTTGAATTCAATCCAATATTTAGCATTAATAATAAATAAATAATAATATTAAATAAAATAATAATAAAACAAAATAAAATATTCCATTGGAGCAGCGTAGGCAGCTTAGATCCTTGTAAAAACTAGATTTCATACATATAATAAAAGGATAGAGCCTCCAGTTTTTCAGTAATAAAGCTCGGTACTGTAAGGAAATAGGTCTCATGATATCCTGGATATTTTTGTGCCCACTCTGAACTTGGGACAAAAGACTCTGGGAACCTAGAAAGGTAAAAGTGAGACCTCACACCTTCCACACCTACGTGGCCTCCTCCATGGCTGCTGAGGCACTGTGTTCTGACCAGTTATTTTGATGCTGAGCAAAGAAATGGGTCTAGAAAGAGGGTGGGGTCCTGAGAGGGCTTCACATTCATTCATGAATGTTAGATGACCTATGAGTTCTTGTACTACTTACTCTCAAAGGTGTTTTTTTTTGTGTGTTGGGGGGGGGCGGTTTTTTTCTGTTTTGTTTTTAAATTACAGCTTGGAGGAGTTACTCCTTTTAAGAACAATGTTTACTTATCCTATTTGAAGACATTTCCTGTGTTTTGGACACGGCCTGCCACAAGATTTTAACAGCCCGCAGCTGAGCTATATTCTGCATACGCATGCGTACTGAGGCAAATCATTTAGTCAAAAGAAAGAACCCCCAGCCCCACCCACCCCCATGAAGAGAGCAGAAGAGAACTAACTGATTTGTCTGTTGTCTTTCCTGTCAAGATCGCCCTCGCCTTGGCTTTGGTCAGCGGGAAGGACTTTATGTATGAGTCATACAAATGCTTCGCCAGGGCCCGGAGATCAGCAGACTCTGGGTTCAGCTGGTCGATATCACTGGAGATCTCCGCCAACAGCTTCTCCTTCTCGGCCTGTGGCATCCGCCCAAACCTGATGGCTACAGAGGAAGAGGAATGACAGGATGAATCATTGGATCATTACTATGGCTTTGCCTTGTGCGCTCCCAGTCCTGGTTCCCACAGTGTAGGAGCCCCTCCTCTCTCCACCCACCACTGGTTCTGCTTTCTATCTACCACTTTGCTCGTGTTTTTATTTCACAACAGTAGCACAGAAAAATAAAACCGGAATAATTTACTTCTTCAACTTAAAAAGACAACATATGATCCTTTAGGAAATTGGAAGAATCTGTTTAGCAGATAGGAATACATATTCATTTAGATATGAATTGAAAGACAATTCCTATCCATCTCTGAAGAACCAATGCAAAGAATGTAAAATTAAATTAACAACAACAACAACAACAACAAGGAACCAATGTAAAGTCACCTTCTTTGTAAGGCTTTCAAGTACAGCTAATTATTTATTCCCAGTACACCACTCACCCTGAGCACTTCAATGTTCACACGGCACTATAATTATGACTTTATATGCCTCTTGTTCCTCTGTAGAACAATGTCCCGAAGACAGGGACACTGTCTTATTTATCTTGGTAACTTCGGCACTTCACAAAAGGTCAGGTAGGAGAATCTACCTACATATTTCATGAATTAAGTAAGGAGCTATGCAGGCGTCCAAGCTGTATAAGTCCAGGCTCTGTTCTCGTGCAGGTTGTGTGATCTGTTTGTCCTTGTTGTGAAGAAAGGATGGTGGTCTATCCCCTCTAGTAGACCAGGGAACTTGGACATGGAATGGATGGAGTTGGACTTACCTCTAACTATCCAGAATTATCCCTTACTGAGGTGCATCAGAAAGACAACACCTTTATCTTTGGCTTCTCAAAGGGTGAGGAAGTGTAAATGCAAAAGAAAGATTGAAGAGAGACCATAGAGTCTAAGGTGGGAATTAATCTGTGTGAGTTGTTGTCTGGGGTCAGAACACTTGCTTGGCATGTGAAAATCTTGCATTTCATTCCCAGAAAATAAAATTAATAACAATCTGTTTATAGGGTTTCAACTTGAGTAACTTTTCTTTCTTTCTGATATTTGTAAAAATGTCACATTGAGTAACATTTTTCTTTGGGGTCATTCTTTGCTGTTGTTTAAAAAATTATAAAAAGTAATAAAATAAATTTAAAATGGGGGTGCTAGAGAGTTGGCTTAGTGGTGAAGAGTACTTGCTGCTCTTGTAGAGGACTTGGTTCAATACCCAGCACCCATTTGGTGACTCACAACCATCTATAACTCAAGTTCTAGAGGATCTGACATTCTTTTTGTACCTTCTTGGGCCTCGTGCCTGCTAAACACATGTTCTACTACTGAGCTACAACTCAGTTCTTATTATTTTTTATTGTATTTTATATCATATTCTTGAGACTAGGTCTTGCTGCATAGCACAGTGTGGCCCAGATCTTGAAACTCCCTGCACTAGCATCCTTGCTGTTGGTATTACAGGTCACCACCATGCTCAGCTGAATTTTGTTTTAGAGAAAAGATTGCTTTGTACCCTTGAGTTTCATATGTGTAAATTCATCTCAGTTGGCCCTATGCTTTATCACTAATAAAACTAATGCACTACAGGGGCCTCAATAGAGACCTTGCTTGGAGTTTGAGGGAAAGAGATGCTTGCCTCTCAGTTTACATTAAATCAGGATATGTTTAGATACTTTTGATAAATATAACTTTTGAACATGACCCCTTCAGAAATCTTTAAACAATTGCCTTTTTTTTTTTTGGTCAAAATTGCAGCCTCCCATTCTTTTCTTCCATTTTAGCTACACTGGGATAGGGAATGTCAACTTAGTGAGGGGCCTTCTCACCTGGGCCTCAGGTCCACTGGGTTCCCTTAGTCTATGACCTTGACACTTCCCTCTTCTGTTTTATAACTCTGGCTACAGTAGTTGACAATAACGTTTTCTTTTCTCCTCTAGCCTGCAGTCCTCCATAAAGATAGGTGTCTTGCTTGTTAAACTCAGCACTTAGTACATTGTTGGGCACATGTATTAAGTACTTACAGATCATTTTGAAATAAAATGAATAAAACACATATTCACCAAGCTCAACAAGGTCCCATCCCTCCCTGAGGATCAGTAGTTAATGGTTGCTGGTAGAGGCAGAGGTATTTTCTTCAGTAGTGTAGCCACTGGTAAGTTGCCAAGCTCCTGAAAATAGCTCCCACACACACTTGTGTAAGTTATCCTGAGTAAACTCACTAAGTCACAAAATAAAGGAAGGAGGCAGAGGGAGATGAGAGAGAGGGAGAAGAGGAAGGAGGAGGAGAAGAAGAGGAAGAAGGATGATGATGACAATAACATGGAAGTAGAAGGGAACTAGCTAGTTTCAAAGAGGAAAGGGACAAGAAAAGGCAATGGAGCTGAATATGATATGTACACATGCAAATGCCATAATTATACTCATTAATTAATATATGTAAAACAACAATTTAACAACTGTATAGAAGATCCTTTTATAGTCCCCTGCAAAGCTATTCTGAACCACTCCTTTCACATAGAACTAATCATTTGCTTTGCTGTCCTTTAAGTAATGTGGAAGAAAAGGGGGCAGAGCATGTGAGAACCACTTGGGAACATTCTAAAATTAGGTGTCTCTCATGTAACATTTTAATAAGCCACCCCTATATCCAAATAGGATATATATACATATATAAGTATATATATTTAACTTTATAAATATATATAACTTGAGGTTTGAAAAAGCTTTCTAAATGTTAGGCTTTCTTGTATATGAATATTAGTGTGAAGCTTTTTATAAAGTTTCTAATGGGTTTACATTAGTTATTCTGCTAGAACAGAAGCTATATGAATACTAGGTTTTATCTTTGCTCCTGGGTGTAACAAAATACATATATAATAAAAGTGTGAAGAATTAAACTTCAAAACACTGACAGATGAATCAATATGTACACATTGGGAGTTTATATAAGAGAAAGTAAGAATTATGACATATTAAAAGATGAAGAAATTGTGGACTGGATATATGGGTCAGTGGTAAAGTGCTTTTTTTAACATGCATGATGAAGCTTTGGGTTTGATCCCCAAAGCAAATAATAAATGGCAAATAATAAAACAAAATAAAAATAAAAACAAACACCACAGAAATTGAGAAAAAGCCTTGGAAAACATCAGAGTTATTATATAGTGAGACAGAAGTTACTAGAATCATCTACTGTTTCACAGACCACCCCACACTGTCTCTTCACTTCATAAATAATTATTAAGTGACTCTCATATATTAGATACTGACCTAAGCTCTGGTTAATTTAAAAACTTTTATTTAGTGTATATATATATATGAATGCGTGTTGTATGCATAGGATGTTAGAAGACAATTTGTGGAACTTGGCTCTCTTCTTCCATTATTTGAGTCCTGGGGATGAAACTCAGGTTAATGGCCAACTTCTTTATCTGCTGAGCTATCTCATTGGTCCTCTGTCTTTTAAAGAAAGATTTATTTATTTTTTAATGTGTATAAGTATTTTGCTTGCACATATATCTTTGCATCCTGTGTGTGAAATGCCTATGAGGCCAGAAGAGGGTATAGAATTCTTTGAAACTAGAGTTACTGACTCTTGTGAGCCCCCATGTGGGTGCTGGAAACCAAACCTGGGTCCTCTGCAAGAGCAGCAAGTGCTCCTAATTACTGAACCATATTTCCAGCCCCTCCTATGATTAAAATTTTATAGGTAGAAACTATAAATATACATAGACATTAACATGATTAAAATGCATTTTACCTTTCCTAGTAGGCAATCACTATAGCTAATTTAAACAAAGAAAGTCACTTATTACACTGACAGTTCTGCTTTCCCTCACCTAGCAAAAATAGCCAAAAATATTTCAAAATCACTTTAAATAGGATATATTAAGGTAGTACCCCACTAGAATCTGAACAAATGCATATTTTTATAAGCCGAAGTTCTAAAAAATTGCTAAATCTCATGAATAAATTATCTGTCTTGCTAAATAACTCTATTACAAGTTAGGCACAACTTGGTCCGCAGGTGGACTTAGCAATTTTACATATCAGGAGTGTAGCAAAGGAAGGAGACAGGTCCTGCTTGGCAGAACTACATCTGCACGTCACAGATCTGAAGTAGAGAAACATTTTATTTGCTTCTTTATCCAAGCCAGAGATTCATATAGCTCAGGCTAATCTTGAACTTGCTATGTAGTGAGGATGACCTTGAACACCTGACCCTCCTGCCTCTACCTGAGATTATAGGTGTATGCTCCCGTACTTGGAATTTTGTTTTTTACAGGGGAGAATGCTGGTTGCATTTGTTTATTTGGAGTCCCATGTAATTCCAGCTATACCCACATCAGGTGACTATTAAGCAAAGTCACAAACAGGGTTTAGCAAGGAGCCTTGACAAGCTCATGTTTCCTAATGTGACTTTTGTTGTTGGGGATGAAGTGGTGTGGGGCTGTGCTTCATTCCCAACAATAATTTAAACAATAAAATAAATTCTGTGTGTTCTAGGTCAGATTGGCAGCTGCTGCTCCCCAAGCAGATAAAGAACGAACCCCAAAATTTAGTTTATCTGTTGGTCTCTTAACTTTTTTAAGTTGTTAGGATTGGTGTTTTTAGTTTAATATTTTTTTTTTAAATTTTTATTTTTAAGATGTGATAAGGACGGAACCCAGGGCCTGGTACATGTGAGGCAAGTGTTCTGTCAGGGGACTAAATCACCAGTTCCCACCCTTTGAGGGGAGACTCAAAGGAGGGAAGGGAAGTTGGGCAGTTGTTTCCTAGAAGGCTGAAGTTAAAGTGTAGACACAAAGAGGGCCATTATACATTGGGGACCAGACTATATATATATATATATATATAGTCTCCTACCAGTAATGATTAATTTCCAAAGACAAAAGGAAAATGTTCTGTGTGTTACTCTGAGTCACTGAGAGAGAAGCCTGGCCTCTTGGAAGGCAGCAGAATTAACACTACCATCACTGTTGTCAGGAAGTTAGCTTTCTGATTTCTTCTCTGTGATAAAGCAGCTATATGGTTTACAGAAAATTATGCAATATCTATGGTCCCCAATTGCTTTATCTGCAGTAGAGGAACTAGGAAAAGATGTCTCAAGATTCCTTCTTATCTCTATATTTAGCTCTAAAACACTACAAAGATCTAACCACACTGCACTCACAGCACTTGGGGATACACTTTGCTTTCTTTTCTAAAGCTATGCTTGTTCCATCTTTGAGGCTTTACAAAGCCTGTTGTAGCACTTGTCACGTACTTCAGATTAGTAATTGGCATGGCCCAGTGGTAGAGCATGTGCTTAGCAGGTTTGATCGCTGGCATCAAAAAAAGAAAAAAGAGAATTATCTAGAGAAATGTATCTCAGTTAAAAAAAAATCACAGCTGGGTGGTGTGGTGCATGCCTTTAATCCCAGCACTCGGGAGGCAGAGACAGGCAGATCTCTGTGAGTTCGAGGTCAGCCTGGTCTACAAGAGCTAGTTCCAGGACAGGCTCCAAAGCTACAGAGAAACCCTGTCTCGAAAAACAAAATAAAACAAAAAGCAAAAAAAAAATCAGCATAAGAATTGGTGGGTCCCTTCAGGAAGACTAGGTTTGAGAAAGCTCATTAATGTCCTAAAAGATATATTAGTACATATGTGATATTATTACCATATTCTAATATAATATCAGCACATGACAGATTCATCACTTCATATTTAGTACTGATGCTATTGAACAATAAACTTTAGGAATGTGGAATAATAAAGTATCTTGTTTCCTGGATCTGAGTATACTAAAACATAGTAAACAAACATATTTTCAAAATACCTACCTAATTGTAAATGATTAAAGTCAGATGCTACTTAATTATAAAGTCATATTAAAATGGGTTTTTAAGATAATAAATCCGGTAAAATAAAAGAATAAAGTTGGATCATATAAAAAAGGACTTTTTTTTCTTTCAATTTTTAAGGGATTAGTTTTTAGTCATAGCAGGCCTTTAACAGTTAAGATATGTTTCTCGGTCAGGTTTTCCATTTGTACATGTTTGTTGCATGTAAATCACACAAGACATAGTTGCTAGTGGTATGATCACTGTCAATAAACAATATCATATTCACTCTCTCTTCCTCTCTTCTGTCTCTGTGCATGTGTGTCTGCCTTTATGTGTATGTGTCTGTCTCTTTGTGTGTATGTGTGTCTCTCTGTGTGTCTGTTTCTATGTGTGTGTGTGTCTGTCTCTATGTATGTGTGTGTCTGTCTATCTCTCTCTGTGTGAATGTGTGTGTGTCTGTCTCTGTGTCTCTCTGTATGTGTGTGTGTGTCTGTCTCCCTTTCTCTGTGTCTGTCTCTGTGTGTGTGTGTCTGTCTGTTTATCTCTGTGTATGTGTCTCTCTCTGTATATGCGTGTGTGTGTCTGTCTCTCTATGTGTGTATGTGTGTGTGTGTGTATCTGTCTAACTCAGCAGAATATGGTATACTGGGAAAAGGTAAACCATTTTGAAGAGCAAGCAGAAGGAATCAGAAAAGTCTTCAGGAACAGACATTTGAACAGGGCCTTGACTGTCAGTAGGATTCTGATAGGGAGCATCAGGACAGGATCCAGAGGGAACAGCATTTGTCAGTACAGAGATTGTTTCCAGGAACAGAAACATACAGTCTAACTGGTAAAGGGATAGGAGTGGGAAAAGAGGCAGAGCCTCTAGAGAAAGATCACGAATACCACCACAGACTCATTAACGGAGGGGCGTTGCCACTTTTTCCTTCACGCCACAAAGAAGGCAGGTTGATTGCTCTTGTTTTTGCATGTGGTGATAGAGGACATTGTGATAGATGTGTGTGTTACAAAAGGCCTGTTCACCTCATGGTGGCCAGGAGGCAAAGGGAGGAGAATGGTGCCAGACCTCACATACATCCCCTTCAAGGAAGCACCCCGATAGTCTCACTGGGTCCTACCAGGTGCTGGCAAGCAAGCCTTCAACATGGGGCCTTTGGGTTCGTTTCAGATCTAAAATACATCAAAGAGTTTTTGTTTTTTGTTTTTTTTTTTGAGTAATAAAGCTTAAATCTATCATTTAGGCATTCATGCTACATACTAGGGCTACTGTTTGCCAAGCACTGGGACAACTACCTCAGACATGCTGAATGCCACAAAGATTGTGAAACCACTTTTTTTCCTTCAGATTTTTATGAAACCATGAGAAACTATTTTTAAAGTTGTCAGCTTTTTATCTTCAATAAAAGGAAAACCCCCACATCATTTGTATCATAGAACATCCTGATCAGCAAAGCTTTCACTAACTTTTAAACATACAAAAACCATTATTATCAAATTTCAGTGTTATGGGGAAAGCCTGACTGAGTGACTCATTAGTAGCACAAGCTAATTCTTTTCTACTTCAGACTATTTTTAAATGTATTTACCCTAAACCTAGTTATTTAGTTTATATGTAAAAAGTAGCTCTAAATATGAAATAGTCACTGTTCAAAGTGCTTTATGACAGGGCGTCACACTGATTGTGCCCAGTGATGCAAAAGACTTCCAAGCAATCCGTGGGATTATAAGTGGTCCAGCAAATGATAGATTTTAAATGATCAGAATAATTGACACATGTTTCTCTTTGTTATTTACAGGGAAATCTGCAGTGTTTTTTTCTAGTCCGTGCTGAAGATGGGCATTTGAGAAACAGCCTTGTTCCAGCAAGGAGGATTCTAAAGGTGTGTCCTTCGACAGCATCTAGTCTGTGACAGAACCGAGCTGCAAGTGCTACCTGAAGAACTTCGGCCATAGGCTGTTATCTGCATCTAGAGTGTCTCCCAAAGACCCAAGTGTTCAAGTGTCACTGCCCTTGGGTAGTAATGGAACCTTTCAGAGGTGGGAAGTCTTCAGGTCCTCGAGTGTGTGTCTTTGGAGGGGAGTGTGTGACCTCAGCTCTTCTCTTTCTCTTTTTCACTCTCTCAAGGATGACCTGTTTCACTACAGGCAACAGGGCCAAATGACTATGAATTAGAACCCTGAAGCTGTGAGATAAAACTTTTTTAGTTTGATTATTTTTTGTTTGTTTATTTTGAGACAGGGTCTTACATTGTAGCCTAGGCTGGCTTTGAATGGCAATCTTCATGCCTCAGCTTCTTAAGTCTAGAGTTACAAGTATGTACCACCACCCTTGCTCAACCTTTAATGAAATTTGAAATTTGAAGAGAAAGTTGAAATGGACTATTTAGGTAGACTGCTTTAGATTTTTACTCTAGCCTTGCATCATCATACAACCAATATGCTAAGTATCTCAAACTGATGAGCAGCTGACAACACACACGGACTTGAGTCAGGCACACAAATTATGATTTTATGGCACCAAAACATATGGGTGAAACATTCAAATTCAGGTAACTGATATGCAGATGCTTACATGTTTTTGGAAGACTCTACCATTGTCTAGTAAAATGTATGGACTAGCTGGCTGAAAGGTGAAGAATTCAGTGAATTATGTTTTCCATTATAAATAACGAGCTAATTGTCAACTCTGAAAGAGTTTAGTGATCACTGGCTCTAGTGACTTTGGGCATTATTCTCCAGAGCCTTTTGGTTCCTTGAAGGTCACTGCAGAATCTCCCTTCAAAGCTACAAGGGCATTGCTATTAAAGAATCTAAACACATTAAGTGGGAGAATGAGACAGGAGGATCGTGAGATCCATGTCAAATTGGGATAGATAGTAAGTACCTTGTTGCTGTGGAACAATCTTTGTACACTGTCAATATGTATTACTTTCATTGATTAATAAAGAGCTGACTCGTCTATAGTTGGGTAGGACGAGATTGGGTGGGAAGTCAGACTAGTAGGACACTGGGAAGAAGGAAGGAGTCTGAGGATTCACCAGCCAAAGGCAGAGAAAGCAGGACATGTACAAAATGAGGTAACAAGCCATGAGTCATGTGGCAGCAAGTAAATAAACAGAAATGGGTTAATTTAAGTTTTAAGAGCTAGCTAAAAGGAAGCCCGTGCTATTGGCTGAGCATTTATCATTAATAATAAGTCAGTGTGGTTATTTGGGAGACAGCTGGCAGTACAGAAAACTCTGCCTACACTTTGTTTCCAAATAAAACAGATAAAATAAAAGTTAGAAATAAAGCAACACATCCTGGGGCAGGTTGTCTCAGGGGAGTGCTTATTCCTGTGCACAGTGACAGCAACTCCATACTGATGTTCAGTAGAATGCACAGGATGTCTCCTCTGGTAACTTAAAAAGGCATTTTATGTGGATGGAAGACTTACATTGACTAGTATGACCACAACCACTAAGAAAATGTATTCAGAAATGTTTCCTCATTAGGACTTTAAGCCCACTGCAGATTCTCTTCCTGTGTACAGACAATATGGACGTTTCCTCTATTGTTCAGCAAACATGCTTCTCTGAAAACCTCTGTGGAGAAGTTTTGTTAGTCACCTTTAATTTCTTTAATGGTTGAACTCCTTAGGTCTCTGATACCTTGACATTTAACTCTCATTGGTTCTTGCTTTTGAAGGACAAACTGAACACACTGTTCATATTGGCCCCTTCTAGGTACAGTAAGTGAAGTAGGCTTGTTTACTTGTTTGCTTTTGAGACAGGATCTCACTATGTTGCCATGCTGGCCTAGAATTTGCTATGTAGACCATGCTGACCTTGAACTCATAGATCTTCCTGCCCCTGCTTCCTTAGTGCAAGTTAACTGTTAGATAAAGTCAAATGATGATTTTATTATCAAGTGCATGGTAGTTTTCTTTGATTTTTCTGGATGGAGAAAAATATACTATTCATATTACATAAGTCCACTTTTTGGGAAGAAGGGTATTAGGAATGGATTTTGGGGCCCTGTGCATGCTAAGCTCTGCACTGAGCCACACTCCCTGCATATAGTTGAAATACTATTTTTACTTGCAAATGCTAAACAGTTGAAGATACATTTCCATGTGAGGTGTGCTTGTTTGTAATCCACAGGAAATATATTTTACATCAGTGTTGTAGTGCCTGTAAGTGCTAAGAACTATATTTCATATGAATGTGAGAAATGATAATTTTTTTAAATAGGCAAAACCCAAAATAAGCATTAGAAGCAGTACTGGCATGCTTTCCGAGACTATCTTGATGATAATGACCTCAAAGTCAATGATTTCTTCATAAAGATGAAATAAGTTTGCTGCAACTTGATTGCATCAACTAAAATAAAGTTCTTGGCTTAAAAACTTGATCTTATGTTTTATGAGGCCTGAAATAAAAAGGAAACTGATGGAATTAAACCAGCAAATTATTTTGCAATCAACAACTGCAGTTATACACTGCTACAAAGCAGATGTGGTCAAATGTTGAGGAAAGTTGGACCAAATTTCCTTCCTGTCCAGTGCTGTTGATAGCTCTATTCATAATGTACTCTTGCTTTTAAAGGAACCAGCCCATAATGACAACTACAGCTTTTACTGCTTTCAAGAGGGCAGAGTATCAACCAATTGTTCATTGACAAGCATCTTGATGGTAACCACTGTGAGAAACAAACAACTTCAAGATGGGACACAAATTAATCCTTACAGATATATCAGAGTCCACATAGATGAACACTAAGTTCAAAGATTATCTTCTTACCAGATCAGTTTTGCGAGAGATGAAAGCAAAAGAAAATAAAGATCGGAGCTGGGGTGTAGCTCAGTGGTAAAGTGCATACTTAGTATGTACAAGGCCCTGGTTCTGATCTCCTGCATGAGAGAAAGAAAAGGAGAAAGGAAGGAAGGAGAAAAGCAGGGAGGGAGGAAGGGAGGGAAAAATTGGATATCAAATGAAATAAAACTTCAGATTTAATTTGATAACTTTAGTATATATTAGTTCTTGAACCCATAAGGATTTTTTTTAAAGAATTGACTAATAAGGCTTGACAAACATAACACTGTGACGTTACAACTCAAATTCGTTTTGTGGGCCAGTCAATCAATCAGAACCAAATGGGAATGAAGAACTTGTTTTTAGCAGGCATAGTCTATGATTATTGAGAGCGAGTGCTACAGCTCATGAACACATGGTTTTCTCTACTATTTCTCTAAAGCCAACAAAATCATTTTTTTAATGCTGAGGATGGAACCCCAGGATCTCACATGTACTATACAATATTCCTTCACATGGCTACACCCTGTAAGTCTAAATCTAAATAGAGCTTAAAAGTATGAAGTTTTATCCTCTTGTATTTATATAGCATTGAAATTTTGTGGGAATTAAACATATTTGTGACTTTTCTACAAGTCTGTGTGTTCTCTGAAGTAAAAGACAGTGCTATGCTCATCTTTGCATGGTAAAGAGCAATGAGAAAATACATGAGCCTAAATTCTGATATTCTACTTAATTCTGATACTCTCAGAGACAATATTTTTTAAAAAGTGGGTATTAATGACCAATGCATATTAGTATAATTTAGCTTTTAAACTGTTTTTAAAAAGATTTCAATGCAACATAAAAATCATGTTTATCCTTACATTTGTGTTAAAACATTACAGTTTTCCATAAATCTTTTTCCCAAGTTTTAAGTCTTCTTTCCAGTCCAGCCAAACAGAGGAGGATTCTATTTAAAAGCTGAAATAGTTGGCCTACATAAAGAAGCTCTCATCAGGATGATTTTGAAACCTGTCGTTTTATAGAAGAATCATAACCATTTCCATTAGCTGTCCTAGTGCCTACTGAACTGACCTGGACCTAGCATTGGCCATGAGAGTGACAAGGTGCATGCATGGTCCTCAGTGTCCACTTACCATTGTGAGACATCCCCACGGCGAGGCACTTCTGAAACCGACAGTACTGACATTTATTTCTACTTTTTTTGTGGATCCGACAGTTAAGATCACACCTATCATAAATAAGCTTCAATCGGATGGTTCTTCGGAAAAAACCCTACAAAGGGATATGAAAAATAAACAATTTTTAAGTCTGTGTGGCACATGGAAGCAGCAACCTGTGGATAAAGACATGCTCACTGACCTGGATATCAGAAAAAGTGGATTTGGATTGGGAAGATAGCTCAATCAGGAAAGTGCTTGCTATGCAAGATTGAGGGCTATAGTTCAATCCTCAGGACCCTTTGTAAAGATGCTGGGCCTTGTGTGGTGTATGCTTGTCATTCCAGGACTGGAAGGTAGAACAGAGGACTCCTGGGACCCATTGACTAGTCAATTTAGTCTAATTGGTGAGCTCCAAGACAGTGGGAGACCCTGTCTCAAATATGGTTGACAATATTCATAAGGATGCTACCTGAGGCTGTCCTCCATCTTTCACATGCATGCATATATACATGCACCTGCATCCTATAAATATGCACATCTGTGTACATACATGAACTTATGCATATACTCATAAGTATGTGGGTTTGTGACAGTTCTTCCATGGGGACCTTGCATAAGTGGCTTTCTGAGGCTTACTGTAAACCAAAGAACAGGAGGATCCTCTAGGGTCCTTTTGCACCTCTTAGACACTGAGCACATCCCAGTGATGTCAGGCAGTGTACCTTGGCTCTACATTTGGTTTTCAGCATGTTCTAAGAAGTGCTCTGGATTTAATGTAATGCAAATAAAACACCATGTAATCAGTCCAGTCTCTCAGCAAATGATTCCAGCAGCGTGCCCCAGCCTTTATAATTGTGCTAAGCAGCTTGGCAAAGTTATAGTCATTTCCTTCTAAAGTATGATCAGGGCCAATAAAAATCCACATGTGGATAACTTTTTGGAATTCTCCATGTTGCAATTTCCTGCAGAATTTGTTTTATTTATTTATGTAGTTGAAAGAATCCCCCACCATTGTAGCTTGCAAGCAGAAAGAGATAGCAGGAAATAATCTGAGAAGCAATTGGGAAATCCTCAGAAAATCTGCTACTTCAAGATGCAAATACGTCCTTCTGGGGCTAAGAGAGTACTCTTCTGAATTTACTACATATTTTGGATAGAACTGCAGAAAATTTAATTGTAGTTGCCTTCTAGCTCCATTGTGTGTGTGTGTCCATAGTTTTCTCATTTCTTATTGTGTTAATCTTCATGAAACTCATTTCTCTCAAATTCATCTGGTCCTGTTAGGTATGGAAAACTCGGAATGGGTCAGCAAGATGACTTAGCAGGTAAAAGCACCATGTAAATCTAACAATTCAAGCCTGATCCCTGGAACCCATGTTGGAAGAAGCAAATGGGCCCCTCAAGGTTGTCCTCTGACTCTATATGAGCACTGTGCCATATGAGCGTGATCATACTCAAACATCATACACAGACAACAATATAAATAAAAATAAAATTTAATTATAAAACAAAGCAAGACCCTACTGAATTAATATTGGCTCTGCTTTGGCATGGATTTTACCTTTCTCCAGAGTCCACCTCCCCAGAGCTTTTGTGCATGTTACCAACGAGCTATCTCCCTGACTTCAGCATTATGTCTTGGGCACTAAACAAATAGGCATGTTCTATGGCCTGCTTCACATCCTTACTGGAAAGGTCAATAGTCCTTCAACTCACTGTCCGCAAACAAAGTCCTGGCCCTTCCTATAAGCTCCTTTACTGTGGCCTTTTTCAATTCAGCTGGGGCAGCTCCATGCCCTGTTTCTCAAGCCAAAATTCATGAAGTCATATCGGCTTTTTTCCCCCTTGATCCCTTTCTTTCCCTCAAGTGGCTAGCCTTTTCTCTAAATACACGCTTAGTATTCCATTATCTGAAATACTTGAGAGCACAAGTATTTTGGATATCAGATTAGAAATAATTCTCTAGAATAGTTGCATATACAAAGTAAGTTATCTTGGTCTTGGGGGAACATATGGACCCATGTCTGTAAATGTTAAACCTGTGTTCCTCCTTACCTTATTTCCTGTGCTAGGATTCCAACTCAGGGCCTTATGCATGCTAGGAAAGGACTCTACCTACCACTGATCTACACCTCCCTTTCTGAGAAAGGGTCTCACTGTATAGCCCAGACTGTCTTCAAACTTATGGTATTTTTGCACTAGTCTCCCAAGTGCTGTGATTACAAGGCATGTGCTACTATGATCATCTCATATACATTTTATATACAGAGTCTGAAGGTGGTGATAGGGATCAATCCAAGGCATTGTACAAGCTAGGCAAGCTATCTTTGAACTACCGAGCCTTTGGATTTTTAAAGACAATAGTCTCACTATGTAGCCAGGCTGATCTTGAACTTGGGTTTCTCCAGTTTTGTCCTTCTAAGTGCTGGTATTTTAGTTGTGTACCTCCATGAGGAGCTGAAAAATACCTTTATACAGTAATTTTAATGAACCCATGTTTTGACTATGACCTGTTCAATGAGGTCAGCCATGGAATTTTCCATATGACATTATGTTGGCACTCAAACATTTTGGGGCCTTGTGGATTTTGTATTCTAGGATTGGGAAAATTTAATCTGTATACATATGTCCACTTTCTTCATTACAAATTTTTGGTAACATCTTAACTTCTTAATTAGCCTCATCTCTAACTTGATGCTATTGTCCTGTCCTTCTATGTGCTCCACTTCTGGAACTTGGTCTCCTTACTTTTTATTCTGTCTGGTTTCTAGTAGTACTTGTGACTTTCTAGCATATGGCAGAAATCACCTACCTAAGAGAATAAATGCTCAGCATGCATGCCTAAATATTTATTCTCTGCTCTTCCCCACTCTCCACTTAAAATTGTGAGTTCTACAGAATAGAGTTGTCTCCTTACCACTGGACACAGCCAGAGCCCACAATATACTTCATTAAAATCTCACGTGTGATTTTATTTCCTTCTGATCATTTTCTGAGCTTGGTACAGTTTATTAATCTACTTACATGGCGACAGCTGTTTGAATTACTGATGTTTGCTATTATGAGTGCACTTCTATAAGCATTACTATAAAGTGTTATTTACTTATTGAGGTAAAGTCTTGCAATGTAGCCCAAGCTGGCCTCAAACTTCCAGCAATTCTCCTACCTCAGCCATCTGAATGCTAGAATTACAGGCATGTGTCATCATGCTGAGTTCATTGTATACAATTTATTTATATATATGCAAGGGTTTTCTTTAGCCAGAATTTCCATACTATATGATACACAATGGATACATGTTATAAGATAATGCAAAATTATTTTCCAAATTGGCCATATTTTTATAGCCCTCTAAACTGTTCTGAAAATTTGAGTGCCTCATTACTGCTTGGTGTAGTCAGACCTCCTTATGTTTGCTGCCCTCCTCAGCCTTCCTTGCACCTGTGACCATAGGTCCATGACACCATGCCCAGTTGTCAGATTTCATTGAGAATCTATTTACGTAAAATGTAAGTATGATCTCAACATATATTTCCCTGGCTTTTCATTTCCAAGTTTGTAACAGGCTATCTTGTCTAAAACTGAACATTAGGCATTCTTTATATGTTCTAGATGCTTATTTAATGTCTGCACATGTGTTGGTAGGTATCTTCTCTCTGGCTTTATGCTGAAATGCATTTTTTCAATGATTTGTAAAAGCTTATAAACATTTCATTTAACTTCCATTCTTGAGAGATGACAGGCAAACCCCTTAACACTTTGAATCCTGTTGCATTTGTGTATCCCTTGTTGCTGTGGGAAGTATGTTCTTAACTATTTTGGTGATCCTTCTGCCTTACTGGTTGCTTTTATACATTCTCTTTCTCTGTAGGCTTACTACAGTGTGTGTAGGTATAGGTTTTTACTTTCTTATTTCCTTGGTTGTGTTTTCTGATTCTGGGTTTCCCTTGTTCATCAGTTTTGGGATTCTAATTAGACAAATGTTATTCCTTGTGCTAATTTTGCATTTCCAAACTTCTCTTTTGGACTTTCCATATTCTTGTCCCTATTTGTTTACTAATATTGATTTCATATGTAAAAATCAACACCAATCAAATAAGGCCACATAAAAACCAAATTATAGTGATAGAAGTAAAAACAAACATTTCTCACCAAGTTTACTAGTGAGGACTTTTCTGAATTTACTCTGATATTGTTTAGTGCAAACATACCTTTTTAACCCTCAACAATACCACCAACCAGCTCTGAGAACTAAATGAGCCTTCAAAATCTGGTCAGCCTCAGAACGAACACTCTCCGTATTCTTTGTGATTTGGATACTATCTTTCCCTCTGTGTCCAGTATGATATTTGAGCTTTCCATTGGCTTTTTCATTGTGATATTTGTATGTTTAACTTTTAGAAGTTTCAGTTGATTTGGGTTTTAAGCCTGGGCATTCTTGAGGGGTCTGTTTGGCTGGTTCCTTGCTTTAATCCCATCTCCCTTTAAAGCAAGTCTTACAGATCTGCTCTTTATCCTGTATCAGGCCTTTCCAATACCTGCTTTTGGGAGATGAGTAGACGGTGTCAATACTAGTTTTTCTTTCTCTTCCTTCCTTCATTTCTCCATTCTTTCCTTTCTTTCTTTTTCTGATATATGTCATTCAAAATGATTGCTTTCATATGTAATTTCTGATGTTTTATTTTGAAGTCATCTTTTGACCATAAACTGTGGAAATCCTATAAAATCTAATTGGGAATTCTTTCCTTCAAAGAGAATTTGAAGATGCTTCTTCTGGAAGTTCAGGCACCACTGGCTTATGACATCCTAATATCATTGAGAATCCTGGCTCCATCTGAAAGTTCCAAACTCAGCTCCTCTTACTTGCTGGCTCTGAGCATGGCAAATCAGCACCTTCCCAGCTCTGTGAGCATCTCCCTAGGAAAGCCCTGCTGAAGACTGTTGTCAGCTTGTTTTGTCTTTGATGTGGTTTTGGAATTTCTGCTACTCCTAGTGATATTAACAGTATCCTAAAGAGTATGTCCCATGTCTAACCTGATGCAATAGAAGCCTCTTACTGCTCAAAGGGTCTCAAGACTGTGGTTGTTCCAACGTTGATGATTAGAAGCAAGTTAATGTGCATCAGATCCATACTGATGAGGAATTTTGATAATAAAATTTCATTAATTTTGTTAATAAAAAATGTAGCTTGATTCATATGACATATATCAAAAGTGAACCATTTTGGGGTTATTTGGAGTCCTTTAATGCTAAAAGAATAATCATCCTGGATATCATTTATGCATTCTATACCAATACAAAAATTCTTTTGAGACAAGGTCTCATGTAGCCCTGGTTGTCCTGAAACTCACTGTATAGACCAGACTGGCCTTGAACTCATAGAGATGTGCCTGCCTCTGCCTGATGTTGGGACTAATGGTATACTAATGGTATATGGACTAATGAATAAATATAGAATACATACCTAATAACTTACTTTTACTGTTATTCTCCCTTAAATTAATGGTAAGCAATTGTATTCATGACGCTTAACTCTTTCAAGAAACATGAGGAAGATATAAGAATCTGACTGAATATTTTCCTGTGGATTTATTTACTGACTTGAAGAATGAAGCTGGCTTTTCCAAAACTTCTTCATAACACTAATAAGAAAACACTCCAACAGTATACTTCAGCATTTTAGGGTCTATAATACAATGTGCAGTCAGCATTCTTTTTCTTATTCTTTTCACAGCTGTCTCTTTGGAATACCATGTAGTGAATGTGATGGAGTTTGTAGGTTACTGATTCAGAAGCTGCTCTTGTGTATACATTGATTCTGGTGTCATTCTATTTGCCTGTGAGAAAACAACTCTGGCTCTTGTTTATGTCTTGTTTTTAAATATTTATCAGCTCCACTCTAATTGCTTTATTTAACTATTTTTATTGTGGGGGGGAAGGGTATCAGGTAACTACTCTGTGGATCTGATTTTCTCCTTTTACCTTTAAGTAGGTTCTGGGTACTTAACCCAGGTGATCAGTTTTGTTCAGAAAGTACGTTTACCTGAAGAGTCATTGGTGTAGGAGGTTCTTCTGTCTATGTGTTGCTTTCATTGGTTGAATAAAGAAACTGCCTTGGTCTTTTGATAGGGCAGAACTTAGATAGGTGGGGAAGACAGAACAGAATGCTGAGAAGGGCAGTGTGGCAGATGCCATGAAGTTCCTGCCTGTGACTGACGCTGGTTAGAATCTTTCCTGGTAAGCCACGACCTTGTGGTGTTACATAGATTGGTAGAAATGGGTTAGATCAGGATGTGAGAGTTGGCCAAGAAGAGGCTAGATATAATGGGCCAGACAGTAATTTAATTAATACAATTTCTGTGTGGTTATTTTGGGGGTTAAGCTAGCAGGGTGGTCGGAACAAGCAGCCATGCTCCTGTTACAGACAGGCACTCCAACGTGGTCTACTAACTCCACGTAAAACCTAAGAGAGCTTAAAAAGAAATTCTAGACCAAAAAAAAAAAAATACAGAGTTTAACACAGATTTTTGCTGTTTGCTGGTGGAGTGTCACAGCTCCTTTAAGAGAGAATTTCCTGACTCAGCAGCCGCAAAAAAAAAAAAGCCGCACGGGTTTTAAAACATGGCTTCCTGGGCTGTGCTGCCAGTACAAATGCCAGCTATGAAGCATTTCAATAGCATTTGTGGGCCCGGGTGTTTCTGTACCCACTCAGGGTCAGGAGGAAAGTATCTCAGAGCATGCCGTGGCTTGGCTCTTCCTGCCTAGGCAGGCAGTGGGATCAGTCTACTAGGAATGGGCAGGCAGGAAAACATGGCGGATTCCTGCCACCATACACAGAGATGTTTCCAGGCTGTGCAGTGCTCTGAGTGGCAGATTTGGCTGTAACTCAGATAAAAAGCATTTATGTGTTGCTTGCTCATTCTCTGGGTTGGACTGCTGAGCGCAGCTCCTGCCTGGCGGCCCCAGAGCTAGCAGAAATGGTACATCCACCATTTTGAAATTGGGGAGAGGTGGAGCCAACATCCAGAGCAGCTGCAAGCAAGCTGCTTAGCATTTTAAAAGCTCTTCAAGACAGTAGAGTATTAAAGACAATACAATAGGACAGATTCAGACATAAAAGACCTCTAAATGGGTTATAGTGTTAGATAAAATACGTAGGCTTGGGAGAGAGAAGAAAAAGAGTATATAGAGTTATAAAATAAAGTTAATGCTTTAAAAAAATGGGAAAAGTCTTTAAAGAGACAGAGTAAAGTGATAGAGTAAAAATAAGCCATGTAAAAATGGAAAATTCACAGAGAGTCTGGATTCTGTGTATTATTGTGTTTTCTTTTAATTTTTGACTGTGGAGCTAAGTACAGAGAAACATTTCATTGTGTGGGCTACTAAGCCAAACCAGCATGTATATTATAAAGGTATCTTGACTTCAGAATTTGGGTCTAAGGATATGATGCTTTGGAAAAGAGGTTCTTCTTTTGTTTTCACAGAGGATGAGACCCTGTGGATTGCTTCTAGACCATATGGTATGATAGACCATGCCCTCCTGAAAGGTTGCCGTAAACACCCTTATGAACTTAACTTTGCTCAACTGCCAACTGAGATGAACCTAGAATATAGGATATACCATGAAAGACCTGATTAACAGCGCCCCCATATAGCATGAAGCAATTTGGAGAGAAAAAACTATGTCCATATTCCCAAGTATTGTTTATAAATGTTGTTTTACATTTAAAGGGGGGATATGATATAGATATGAATAATTTACCTTGGTATAAATCTTGATTTATTAATATAAATTTAAGGTCAATTTTGTTATATGTATATGTATTTCTGATTTTGATTAAGGTATTGTGACTGTGTAGTTCATTTAAAAAATGTAATGTATAATTAGGAAATATAGGTTGTTAATGGATAATCGTTTATATAGTCAAGCTTGTAGTCACGTTAGATTTTTCTAGATATATAGAGATATATTTCAGTTAGATAGGCATTCTTCATATCTTTCAAAGACTACAGAATATGGCATTTAAAATGTTTTAATAACTTAGGGCTTTTCATGACAATGAGACATGTCTGCTCCTGGCAGCACCAGCTACTTCAAGAGGAAGACAGGCATTGAAGAGGCTCCTTATGGAGTTGGTTAGCCATTTGGGCAAGAAACTGCTCTTGCCTGGACTGCTTCACTGGACATGCAGTACCCACAGAGAGATGACTGCTGAACTTGCCTAAAGGTGAGATGGTCCTTCAGGGTTCCTGCTTCATGAAAGAGTCTGCAAGAAAGTGACTGAACTGTCTTTGAATTTTCCTGCTTCATGGAAATGTCTGCTGGATACTATGGGCCTGTAGGCTCAAGATGGATGCCCTAATGGTACAGAAGAACTTTGGGTGATTGTACAGGCAGTGAGATGTCTCTGTCAGTTCTCAAGTTTTGGAAATTGCTTACTTCTCGTTTACTTAGGTAATATTATATCCTTCTGGAGTCTTTGATGGAGTTGAAGAATTTATAGTTACAGTTTTCCTTAGTTATGATAAAAGATAAAGTAAATATAAATATTGTAACTGTAATTCTTGCTTGATAACTATTTTGTTATATGTAATTTTACTATGTTAAAATGAAAGCCTTTCTTTTTTGTTTAAACAGAAAAGTGGAAATGGTGTAGGAGGTTCTTCTGTCTATGTGTTGCTTTCATTGGTTGAATAAAGAAACTGCCTTGGTCTTTTGATAGGGCAGAACTTAGATAGGCGGGGAAGACAGAACAGAATGCTGAGAAGAAGGGCAGTGTGGCAGACACCATGAAGCTCCTGCCTGAGACTGACACTGGTTAGAATCTTTTCCGGTAAGCCACGACCTTGTGGTGTTACATAGATTGGTAGAAATGGGTTAGATCAGGATGTGAGAGTTGGCCAAGAAGAGGCTAGATACAATGGGCCAGACAGTAATTTAATTAATACAATTTCTGTGTGGTTATTTCGGGAGTTAAGCTAGTGGGGTGGCTGGAACAAGCAGCCCACACTCCTGTTACAAGTCATGTTAATTATCTAATTATTTTATTCAGTTTTGTTTTTATTTTATGTGTATGAGTGTTTTGCATGCACATTGTCATACTCCATCTATGCAGTTCCCACAAAGGACAGAAGAGGGCGGAGGGTTCCTAGATGAAATTCTAGACTGTAGTGAAGGTGCTAGGAATTGAACCTGAGTCCTCAGGAAGAACAGCCAGTGCTCTTCAGCTCCACAATTCTTCTGCTTTTAACAAAACTTCATGTACAACAAGCTTAGCATGGTACTGCTTTTACCATGAGATTGAAAGTTCTGTGCTGGGATTGCATGAAGCCTTCTCATGAGATACTCAGCCTGTAGAAGCTGAGTTATTGAGCTACCCTTGGCAGGTAGGAATGTATTCAAGCCATTTACACAACACAGGGCCCCACACAGAAGGAGGGCTCATTGTGCTGTAGTGCAGATTGTATTTACTCAGAGCTTTAGTAAGTCTTGGTTCTAAATGATCTTTCAGAAGAGATTACAAAGTATGATTGCTCTGGTTTGAGTGTGTCTCCCAAGTTTCCAGCGTTAAGTTTTAATCTTTCCCGTGAGTGGAAAAGGGTGGAACTTAATCTGACTGAAGCTGGAGGTGGGGCCTTTGGTCAGTGATTAAGATTAGATAAGGCCCTTAGGGTGGAGTCTGTGATTGAATGCTGGTTACTTTATAAGAGGAAGAGAGACTAACAGATACACAGACACACAGACACACACACCACTTCCTGTTTCTCACATGTAAAGTCCTACACTACTTTAGAATTCTGCATCAAGAAAACAATCACCAGTTGTGGACTCTTAACCTGGAGCCAGAACCATGAGCCAAAAAACCTCTTTTTAAGAAAGCCTCGGGTATTCTATTTTACTAATGAAGGGGGCCCTAAAACAAGGATTACACTCAAGAAAACAAAACCACAAATGTGGATTTGCAAACAGCAAATGGTAGTTTTTCTAGCCCTAAGCAATGTGTAAGCTCTCAGAAGGAGGAGGCTTTATTTTGTGTAAGTTTGCAGTAGTAACATAACACACCAAGAGCCTGTCACTATTCACTTTATCAACTCCAATCATTTGCTCCTGCTTGAATTTTGACAGGGATCACAGACATGAGCCATACACTAGCATCCTAATATTCTCACAGGAGAAGATTCCACAGCAGTTACCTTATGCAATATTCCTTTTGATCCATAAATTTAAGCTTTATGGTCAACTGAATTTTAATTAAGGGAGTACCCCATACCCTATGGAAATGACAAATATTAAATTGCCAAGGTTCATTTTAAGCTATGTCCAGGTGAGACAAAAACATTTGCTGATTTCATTCTCCTTAGTTCTCACAGGCACTGGTGACAGGCTGAGAGGACATCTTTGTTGTTAGCGGCCATTGACCTAATGTATTGGGAATGAGGCAGCAGTTTGGAGCTTAAGTTGTGTTTCTTCAGGCCCCACGCCCTATAATAAGTGGGCATCAAACTTTTGAGTCTTAGGATTCCTTTTTTATTAAATTATTGTGATAACTTTAAAGAGCTTTTATTTATGTAGACTTCATTTACATATATTTCTTAGACAAATTAAAGCCGAGAACAACTTATTTTTGATACAGGATCTGTGTTTCCTAAACTGGTTTCAAACTTCTGTTCTCAAGTGATCTTCCTTCTTCATCCTCTTCAGCAACTGGGGCTATGTGTACACATTATTGTAATGTGGTGGTTTGAATAAGAATGGCCCCCGCAGGCTCATATGTTAGATGGTTAGTCACCAGGAAGTGGAACTTTTGGGTAGGATTAGAAAGATTAGGGGTAGCCCTGTTAGAGGAAATGTGTTATTGGGGTGGGCTTTGAGTTTTCAAAAGCCCATACCAGTTCCAGTCTTGCTCTCTTTGCCTACGGATCGGGATGTAGCTTTCAACTACTGCTCCAGCATCTGCCTGCATGCTGCCATGTTTCTTGCCATGATAATGGACCATACCTCTGAAACTGTAAGCCAGCCCTCATTTAAATGCTTTCTTTTCTAAGAGTTGTTGTGGTCATGATGGCCCTTCCCAGCAATAGAACAGTGACTGGTACAAGTACCAGCATCCAGCAGAAAAATCACATGTAAGGGCAAATGAGCAAACATTCCACTAGCTACCAGTGTTGTCATCACCCCAAATCATGTAGTTTCTATAACTCTTCAGTTATACTTGTAAAGAATGAGAATGGGAAGGTGAATAAACAGTGTTAACACCATGGAATAATTCCAAACCTGTGGCTGCCATGAAAGAGTCTCATGGACCTCTGAGGCTCTGTGTTAACTCTGAGCACTGTGATATGAAGAAGACAATCACATTGTTTCATTAGCATTTTAACTTTTCTGTTATTAATTTAAGTGTGCACACCAACCAATGGGTCCCATTATGTCATCATTATACATATGCACCATTATGCTTTCCCCCCATTAATCTTTTTTCATCTTTAGAATGTACAGGTCTTCAGCTAGGGGTGGTGTCACAGGCCTACAATCCCAGCAAGGTGTGCAGAGGCAAGAAGATTGTGAGTTTGAAGCCTGTCTCAAAAAATAAAATAATATGTATACATGTCTATTTTCCCTTCCTAGGGAAGCACAACTCTTTTGTTTTTGTCTAGGAATTCCATCTCTTACATTTTGGGAGGCTTATAAATTATTACAGTTAAGTATAATATTCCTAGTTCTCTTGTACTGTTTTTTGCTTGATGGGTTTGTCTATAATAGGTATGGACTTACCTGCATTTTGTCAATTTTATTGTTTACTCTGCATCTCTGCCTTACACCCTGTTTTTCTTGTCTGCTTGGTTTGTTTGGCACTGTAGGGGATGGAACTCATCAGCCTTGTTCATGCTAGGCAGGTGTCCTGTCACTAAGTTACACTTCCAGTCCCCTTTTTTAGCCTTTCCTGATTACAATGTGAAGACTTCTGGATTTTCTCCCTCTTTCTTTTTTGCTTGCTTTGCCTTCTGAGTTTTAGTGTCTTCAGGGCATAACTTTTATCACTATCACCAAATACTGAAAATGCTGCTTACTTTCAATTCTCAGCTGTCCTCACCAATGTTAACCCTATGAATGTGTGACTAGAGCTAGGGTGAAATTGCTTGCTTGCAGGCTCCAATTTTCTAGGCACTTAACCAACATCTAGGAAATAAATTACAAAATCTTAGCTATCAGACTGTTCACACTCATTAACGTCCATGACCAGCATTACCCAAACTGAATGGTTTCTTCAGATAAATATGGTTCAGAATTCAGCAACTCAAAAAAACTGTGTAAACCTTACTCATTAAATACAATGGCACATGCTTACTACTTACAGGGATCTCAGATTATTGGTTGTGCAGAATGATTTAATTTCATAGCTATTTCAATCACAGAGTGATTTCATTGTTTTTGTTTTTTGAAACAAGGTGTCTTGCTGTCTGTTCTTCTGCTTCCATCTCCTATGGGTGGGGCTCACAGGCATGCAGCATCAGGCCAAGCATGTTCCATGTGCCATCAGGCCAGGCATGTGCCACCAGGCCAGGCATGTGCCACCAGGCCAGGCATGTGCCATCAGGCCAAGGCATGTGCCATCAGGCCAAGCATGTGCCACCAGGCCAGGCATGTGCCACCAGGCCAGGCATGTGCCATCAGGCCAGGCATGTGCCATCAGGCCAGGCATGTGCCATCAGGCCAAGGCATGTGCCATCAGGCCAAGGCATGTGCCATCAGGCCAAGCATGTGCCATCAGACCAGGCATGTGCCATCAGGCCAGGCATGTGCCATCAGACCAAGCATGTGCCATCAGGCCAAGCATGTGCCATCAGGCCAAGCATGTGCCATCAGGCCAGGCATGTGCCATCAGGCCAGGCATGAGCCATCGAGCCAAGATCGTGAGTGGGCTTTAGTGTTTTAAGTGAGAACATCTCTTGCCAGGAGTGCTTCAAGGACTCATTTTGAAATTCAAGCTTAGAGATGTAAGGCCTTGGCTGTCAACCTAGCCAAATCATTTTCTACATGAGGTGACTGGTAAAGCGTTTATGTGACTGGTAGGCTATGACTGAGAAGGTGGCAGAGGTGACTGGCTTGAATCTTTTTAACATATTATATTGCTTTTGGGCTGAAAAAAACCTTAGAGAAAGCTGAATTTCATTGTTTTACAGATGAGGAAATGATTGTATAATGTGATTAAGTAATGGCACACCACACACACACACACACACACACACACACACACACACACACACACACACCCCACTACCACCACATCCCACACACTTATACAATATTTGCTGGGGGTAAGAATTTAATAAAAACTAGTTTCCCTTCTTGGCCTATCATCCATCTAGAAACTAGAAGTCCTAACTCATGGCTACCTGGTGTGCTTCATTTTTATTCCCCAGAAAAAGCTCAAGGAAGCAGGACTTACTTCATTTAATTATGTTTTATTTTCTTTGAGACAGGGCTGGCTTGAAATTTGCTATGTAGACCAGGGTGATCTTGAACTCACAGAGACGCCGCTGCCTCTGTTCCTGAGTATTAATGGCGTGCACTACCACACTCCCCAGTATTTATAAGGTAAGTACTGATGAACAATGTATTATATGGGCACATGATAGATTAAATATTATTTTATCCCTGAGTATGTTAAAGTTATTTTAAACTGTATAAAAACATGAATGCATTGATGTAGTTTCCTTATAACTGGGGCAGCATATTGCTAACTTTCTAAAGTACTCTTTCACAAAGAAAGTGCGTCATTGTCTCTTTTCACCTATTACACAGGCTTAGGCTGATGCTGGACCAAGGAAACACAGTACTAGCATAGGGCTTGGTAGGGACAAGCCTCATTAACCCACAATTTGTTTTTTCTTTCTTCGTCTTCAGATGAAATACAGGGTCTTGCACCTTGTCTACCACTGAAGCCCTCACCCTGGTGACCCCATGCCTTTGACTCACAGTTTCTATAGTCATAATGTAGAAATATGTTCAATATTACAGAATTAGTCTGTGGATCAAGTGATACACATATATAATCCGTCAAATCTTACTTGTATAAGAGATTACATAGCATGATGAAAAACACACTAGGGTAATCAGGAAATTTAGATCCTGGTGCTGGCCCATCACTCACTGTCTTGCTGTGACACCTGGACAAGTTCTTTTAAAAAAATTCTGCAAGATACATGTAGATGGGTATCTCAAAGAGTCATTTTGGAGAAGGGGAAGAGGGACAGAGTAACCCTACTTTTATCAGCTTTTCTTAGATTTTCAAATATTATATTACACGAAGAATGAGTTCTGCCAAAAAACTACAGTTTTATCTTAATTCCTCAGAGTGAGTTTACAACAGGAAAAGGAATAGGCAAAATTTCAGAAAATTCTTGGATGATTTTTAAAAATCTGTTTTTACCTTGCATCCTTCGCAAGCATGAACTCCATAGTGGAAGCCTGATGCTTTATCCCCGCAGACTCGGCACTCAATAGCCATGAGGGAGTTGGAAGGCTCTTCATGAGGCCTGTTGTAGAGCTGGGTCTTTTCAGAATAATAAGGTGGGGATGCAGGTTCTACTTTGATTGCACCTGTGCATCGGAAAATTTGAGAAGATGGTTATCTCATGACAAACAATCCTAAAAGGGCACCGTGGCTTCCCATGGTGGCCTTCATAGGTTCGTGCCATAACTTTACTATCGTGGAGAAGTGCTGGGGAGCATGAAAGCACACTGGTGCTCAGATGGGAAAAAGTAGACTTTATCATCTCAGGCAAGTCCCAACACCCCACACTCACCTGCACAAATAAAGTGAGAAGGGAATTAAGAGTGAGGGAATGAAGTCTGCCCCTTGCTCCCCACAGACATTGCACAGGGTTCGAAGCAGTGCAGTTTATTTGGCAGGAAGATGGGCTGCATCTGGCACTCACTCTGTTATTATGGGTTTTATTGCAACGCTGCTCTTTAGAATTGGTTTTAAACCTTCCTTGAAAAAGAAACACAGAAGGAGGAGCATGGCTGAGAAAATGTCACAGTGAGCCCAGCCCGAGGTGCCAGGTTATCAGCAGGGTTGAGTCAAGAGGTGGTTTGTGAAGTGATCTCTGATAGAGAGCAGGAGAAACCTGTGTGAAGCAAGCGCTGCCTTTGCCGGTGGCTCAGGCCTATCGAATTTCCATATTAGGCTTTAACCCAGAACCGCAAAGATAAATACAACCACGTATACTATCTATCTAAAGAAAACAACTAGAAATTACAGGAAGTTCTTACTTATGATCAAGTAATGATTGCCAGTGACACAGGGGTGACTCTGGAAAACCAGCACATCAGCCCACAAGATAAAAATCAAGGAAACAGCATCACAGAAATGATACTTTATCTTGAAAAGTTCAGTTCTGTTTTTTTTTTTGAATCTGATGTTTGATAGTAATTTCCTTAATGGCATGATGGTCTGTCAATCAGCTACAGTGTCAAAATGTAAGTTTGTGCCCCAAACTAGGGTTTGGGATAAATTTCACAAACTGCAGATTAGAAAAAAAAATAACAACTTTAATAGTAACTTAGGGATGACCAGTCACAAAAGTTGATCTACAACTGTGACAATAACTAATAAGAAGCTGGGAGAATGCAGTTTACATGATGGACTCTCAGCCTAAGACACAACTGACAATGTAATCATGCTAGAAATGCTCTTAAGAAGGTATCAAGAAAGGAAAGAAAGGAAGGAGGGAGGATAAGGAAAGGGAAAAGAGGTTGGAATAGACATTCATGTGCTGGCGTCTTTTTGGCCTCTCTCTCAGATATCTAGAACTTCAAGGGCAATGGATAAATGAGGATGATGCTTTCTCCTTGGAGTTCTAATCTCCAGAGCATCTATTTTAGGGTTATTCAGAGATTTGTCTAATCCAGTCTTAGGAGTTTGAAAAGCGAACATACTTTGGTATTCTTGGAGCTTCAGGTCATATTTGTAATCAGCAACCATTGGGTCAGCTCTTGTGAAGGGAATATCTTCATAGTGTGGAGCAGAAATGCTGGAGAAATCAACCGTGGTGAAGGGCTTGATGTCAAAGGAATGGGAGTGCTCATCCATCACCGAGAGGTCCACAGAGCTGATCCCGAAGTTGGTGGGCCAAAATGGCATCTCTGTGTCAACCATGGTAATTTCTGAAATGGAAAAAGAACAGGGTGTGAGTCAGGTTCTGGAGGAGAAAGCAGTCCTCTAGGGACATGCAGAGAGGGAGCTGAGTTTATAACCAGCGAGGGAGGAGTGCATTACTGCCTTCCTAGCACTGTCCAGGTGGCTTTACAGGGAGAAGGAAGTCAGCTTTCACCCGAGTATACTAGCAGACACCCTACAGTGTATAGCTACGTGGAACAAATCAATCTAAATGTGAGCTCTGCTCACACTGTCCGCTGCAGCAGGTCAGCTGGATCTGGTAATGGTTATTTTTCTTACTTCATATTGCTTCCACTTTTATTAAGATATAACTGATAAAATATTTAAATGATCACCATAGTGCTCTTTTGATATATGTATGCACTGTGAAATAATTACCATCATCAAATTAATTAAAATATTCCTCACTTTATAGAATTTTCTGTTTGTGTTGAGAAAACTTAAGGTTTGCTTCCTTAGCCAATTTCAACTATAGGATACAGTATTCCTAACTGTAGTCAGCTTGTTGTCCATCAGGTCTCCAGAGCCTGATGGACACTCTGGCCAGCCTTCCCATTTTCCTTATGCCCAGTCCTTGGCAATCAGCAACAGTGCATGGGATTTGCTTTCCTGCTTCTGGTTTATTTCCCTTAGCACAATGTTTCATTTATATTGCTACAAGGGACAGAATTTTCTCCTTTCTAAAGGCCATACAGTACTCCAGTATATGTATGTGTATGTGTGTGCACATGCATAATGTATGTGTGTACATTCTGCATATGTGTGAATCTACATACCACAGAGTTTTTTGTTCGTTTTTACTTGTTCATGTGTCTTAGACTCTTATGTTGATTTTATCTCTTGGCTATAGCCAATTGTGTCATAATGAAATCTTGACATAGTGATTTTAGTTTCCTGGCCATATGTCTAGCAGAGGTACTGTTAATCACATGGAAATTCTACTTTTGGCTTTCTGAGGATCTCCACTTGTGTTCTTTAATGGCTTTGCAGTACACAGTATATATCACTAAAAAGGTTTCTGTTGCTAGACATCCTTTCTTCTTTTTATGGGTCAGCCATTCTAACAGGCATGGAACAGTATATTTTATTGTAGTTTTGATTTGCATTTTTCCCAGAGATTAGTGATGTTGGACACTTTTTCATACACCTGTTGACCATTTGTATGATTTCTTTTTAGAAGTGGCTACAAATAGCCTTTGTGCATTGTCTTGGACTGAGCTCTTTGGTGTTTTGTTACCGATTTGCATTTCTCTTGTGTTTGTGTTCATATGTGTGTGCATGTGTATGTGTGCACACACACATACATGTATGCCTGTGCATGGGAGGTGTCATCCTCAGGAACATCTTTCACAATCTTTGAGATGGGGTCTCTTGTGACCTGAAGTTCACAGTCAGGCTAGAATGACTGGTGTTAAGCTCCAGAGATCTTTTTTTCCCCCACTTCCCAGGAGTACAAGTGTGTACTAGTATGCTTGGTATTTTTATGTGGGTTCTGGGTATTGAACTCAGTTTCTTATGCTTACAAGCACTTTACTGGTTGAGCCATCCTTCTCCCAGTCCTGTATATTTGAGATTCCTCTCTCTCTCTGTCTCTCTCTCTCCTTTTAATTTTTTTCTTTTCACTTCTGCCTCCCAGGTACTGAGATTAAAAGTGTGTGCCACCATGCCTGGCTCTTTTTTTTTAAACTTTATTTTTATGTGTATGAGTGTTTGCCTACATGTAGGTATGTGTACCATGTGCATGCTTGGTGCCTGTGGAGGCCAGAAGATTGTGTCCGATCCCCTAGAACTGTCGTTTCTGGCAGTTATGAACTGTCATGTAGGTGCTGGGAACTGAATCAGGGACCTCTGGAAAGCAGCAAGTGTGCATTTTTCTAAGTGTGATTCGCTACCATAGTAAGTAAAACAAAGCTCTGATCTATTTGGGTCCCAAGTACTGGATATGAACTGTGAGTCAGTGGTTAGTATATACTATAAATCTTTATGCAATTGTAAGTCTGACTTAGTTAACTTGAAATGAGATCACCATTCAAAGTGGTGCCTAGAAAAAACAATTACTCTAAAGGCTCCAGAGCTATGTACATTCAAGGTTGTTAACCCTGGTGACAAAGAAATGACCTCATAAAGTTTTATCTTTGCTGTAGTCATATTAGCACCATTTGACAAAGGCTTTACTTACAGTAGGTGCTCATTAAATATTTATCTTTAAACATTAAACAACTTGATGGTTTGAGGAAAGTGTGAACTTTCAGCAAAGGGGTCAGGGAAGGAGAGAAACAAATAGACCCACTGAGTATCTCCTGTGTGCCAAACACATATACCCTTTTTCCACGTGTGCTGAAATATTCTCACTTTATAGATTAATAAGACAGGACTTGCCCTGTCAGGTTACATGACTTGCTCAAGGTCCATGGGCTAGGTAGGTGTGGGCAATTAAAACTGAAGGCTGACTCAGAAACTCTGTCCTTCCAAATAATCTCTCATTGATAAAAATGTTCTGGAAGATGGACTCTTCTCACAAGGGAATGGTCCTCTTGCTTTTTTTTTCCAGCATGCATTTTTTTCCCACAAAGGCTGCATGAGATGAAGAGGCTCAGCTACAGTCTTCACGAGAAACAAAGTGCCTTGTAGATACAAACAGGGAGACTGGCTCTGTGGATGTGCTCTGTGACTGCAAGAGGGCTCACTAGGCAACGTTTGGGTTCCCATGCCAGATATCTGCATAGTAAGTACCCAAACAACCTTCAGTTATCTGTGCTACGGTATAAACACTGCACACCAAAAAAGAGGAATGTGCATTGGTGATAATTTAGAGGACGCCATGGTCTCGGTGACATCTAGAAAGAAGTCTTTGCTCCTAATTAGCAGGAGCACCCATCAAACTATGCTGTTTGCTTCAAAATCCATCTACATGGACCCAGCCCAAGTCATTGCATTTACTTTGCCACTCTCCCTAGAATGTTTAATTTTCATTTCTCTATGTCCTTACCCTTTGCTATCAGTCATTTTCATTTCAAAAGGTATCCCTTCTTGTTCAGAGAGTAATATCCTTAAAGTTGGATGTTTCTCATGACATCTATCCTGACTGATAGTGAGTTAAAGGTAGTGGGTATGCCTCTGTATAGACACTGAGAAGTGAAAATAAGGATTGAATACCTAGATACCTAGGTTACAGAAAAATTGGTCATTCATCATTTAATTGGTTAACTTCCTTTTCCATTTGGGGATGGAATCAGGACTTTGCACATGCTAGGCAAATGCTCTAGCGTTTTCCTAGCCTTCCATCTGAGCAGGGGCTTTACAAGTGTGCACCATCAGGTCTGGCTTTATAGATTTTAAAAAATAACTTTCAGGTTTATATAAAATTAAGTAAAAGAAAAGTTCTTATATAGAATCTTACCTTCTGAGACAAAGGGTATCCCCCCTGCCACTAACCTGTGCTATTGTGGCACATCTGTGACAACTAACAAGCCAGTATGGATATGCTTGTATGAACTAAAGTCATGTCTACATTACACACTGTGCGTAGATAAGTCTAAGGATGTTAGCAGAAGTATAATGTGATGTGTCTATCATTACAGTACCATACAGAACTAGTGCTCTGTCCCCCAACCCCTGCATTCCCACATCCATCCTACCCTTCCTTTAAAGAATGCTGTTTCACTGAGTTCTTTATTAAGGATGTGTTGTCAGGGAAGCAGGACAACAGCACCTTGTGTTTCAGCTTGGCATTAGAAGTCCTCCACAGCACATCCATAACTTGCTTTTTCAGCCTTATTTTCCATTGGTCATTTCAGACCTTTTCCCCATACTTGGCATGTACTACTTCTAGATGTGCCACGCTGTCTACCTGCCCTGCATTCTTTACTCTTGCCCTTCTTCATAGATGCAGATTCCTGAGGTCACTGTATCTTTTTCTTATCCTTCATTTCTGTGTACCATACTTTTCCTTGTCTTTCAAAGCTAAATACTACTTTCTTCACAAATCCACCTCTTCTTCAATGCTGACATAATTTCTGATCTGTTTAAGTATCTATGCTATAGATAAAACATATTTATATAATATATAATACTATAGCTATAAATTCTATAGCCTCTATAACATTCACATTTTCATTTTGTCTGGAACGAAGAGACACCTTACCACCCCGTTTCCCGTTAGTCCTTCTGCATGGTCGTTGTGTTCTAAACACTTGCTAATTAAGTAATAATGCTATCTGGAGAAGAATAGAATGACTTCTCATTTTGCTGAGAAGGAAGAAGAAAATTAAGACACTTTCTCAGTGGTTTAGTTTTGTTAAGATGTAAGCTCCCCTGAAAAGATTAAGCTTTGATGTTATAACTAAGACACAACATGAGCTCAAAACCTGTCCCCAACCCTTTGGGGACTATCAGGAAGATTAGAACTAAGTTATTTTCTTCTTCTTTTGTCATACTGGGCACTGAACCCGGAACTACCCATATGATAGGCAAATGCTTTACTACTGAGCTATGCCCTAGCCCAGGTTTCCTTATTTTTCTAGGAAGGGAGGACAAGGAAGAAAGAAAAGCATTTGCCTCCTCATCTTTAAGAAGTCATATTGCTAACACACATGCTTTCCTCTCCCTCTCCTTTTTCTGTATTCTGGGACACCTTGACCTCAACAGTATTACTCCATGGACATGGTTACTGAGAGGCACAGGATCCAAACATGCTTTATTTTACTTTGACTTAGAGATGGTCCAGGAAAGCTGCTTCTTATTTTGTCTCTAGAAAACATAAGCTTCTGTTGCTGCCAAGCTGTAAGTCAAGTAGGTGTTTTTTGTTACTCCGTGCAATTATCCATGAAAGGAGCAAATGGACAAAATATTTGCATGAACAACAGCCCTTCTTAGGAATTATTCAGTGTCTTAACTTTCCAGCTGGGTGACATGAGTCCTGTTGCCTCAGGGCTTATCCTTCAATTTCACAACCTTTCAAGAAAGTCTTTAGACACACTTTGTGTGCAATGACACAGCTCTATGCTGTTTCTCTTTGACCGTCAAACTTGGCTTTCAATTCTGTTATGGTTAATGAGCAGCCTTCTCACACTACTCCAAATTATAATGCATTTCAAACAAAAGTGTAATCGATTTCACGCAAGAGTAAAGTGACTTCTCTAATCTAATAGGCTCTAGTTGGGAGTATGGAAGTGGGTCAGAAAGATATCAGATTATGAAATCAAGCACCAGGACTATATGGTTTGCCTTTGGGATATTATGTTGTTCTCTAGGGAAGGAGTTCTACTAGAAACCTAGGGAGGGTTGGGGTGTGATTTAGTGAGAGTTTGCCTGGCACGAGTGAAGTCCCAGGTTAAATCCCCAGTACAGAAAAAAAAGGTAAATGACATCACATCTATACCATGATAGTTTTAAAACCCAGGGTATAAAGTTCTATAGAGGTTGGGGTTGTAGCTCAGTGGTAGAGTACTTGCTCAGCACATACGAGATCCTGGATTCAATTTCCAGCACTGGAAGAGAGGGGGAGAAAGGACACCTGAGCTAATGTTTCACCCCTCAGTATTTACAGTGGTTGATATTTAAGACCCCTGTGTCTTTGATTATACTGGATACTGCTCTCTTTGATCTCTTTTAATCCTCACAACAGCTCTGCACAGGATACTCAGAATGTTTTCATTTTTTTTTTCTGTTTGACAGGGTCTTACTGCACAGCTCTGGCTGTCCTGGAACTCACTTTGTAGACTAGACTGGCCTTAAACTCACAGAGTTCCTCCTGCCTCTGCCTCTAGAGAACTGGGAATACAGGGATGTGCCACCAAGTACTCAGAATTCTTAAAGAGGAGTAATCAAGCACTGACGATATATCTCAGTGACAAAACACTTGCCTAACATATATGAAGCTGAGTTCTAAGCCCAGTTCTGAAAGCTTTGAGGGAAATATGGCCCAAATACAAAAGTAATTTGTGGACAATTATTAGGAAGAGCTGGGTGTTGAGCACAAAGGTCTGAAACTCTGTGGCCACATATTTAACCTCTTAAACTAAACCATTCTGCTTAGGAAAATATCTCTCTTTCTGATCTTCCAGATTTACACTAAACATCAACACATTTCTTTTTTTTTAATTAATTAATTTATTTTTTAAATTTCATTTTACATTCCAACCACAGTTCTCCCTTGCCCCATACTCCCCTCCCCTCCCCCATCTACTCCTCCCAATGGGTAAGAGCTCCCATGGGGAGTCAACAAAGTCTGGCACATTAAGTTGGGGTAGGACCAAGCCCCTCCCCCTTGCATTAGGGCTGAGAATGGTATCCCAATATAGGGAATGGGTTCCAACAAACTAGTTGATGCACCAGGGATAGATCCTGGTCTCACTGCCAGGGGCCCCTCAGACAGTCCAAGCTTCCTTTAATAGCTCAGTTGGTAGAGCAGAGGACTATAGTGAATGACCATCAACACATTTTAACAGCTCCTGCTGGACCAGGCATGACACAGGATGCTGGTGATGAATGATAAAGAGTAATTCAGAGAAATATATTCAGAGGGTAATGAAGCAATGTGGCAACATCTCATAGAGTCTCTAGAGCTTAGTGACTTGGTTAGCAATGACTTTCAAGGACATTCAACCATGGATTTTCAATGTCTTCTTGTTTTAGTTAATGTCATGGTACTCACAAGTATGGCTCCTACTTGTTTACCCAGCCAACCCTTCCTTAATGATATATGTAAATCACAGTACAGTACAAACTAACTTGGGAATTATATGGTTCCTTTCCCATCAATGAACCAACATCCAGAGATAAAAATCTTCCTAAAACATTACAGGAGAAAAAGCCATTTTGTAATAATTGTTGTTTCCCATTTGACAGTAAAAGAACATGGGCATAATGATCTGCTTATGAATACAGTCAGTGAAAGACTGGGTCGGCAAGAAAACATCTTTTCTGTCTCCTGGCCCAGCATCCTTTGAACTTTATGGTGTTGTTACTATATTGATATAATATGTTGAAAAAGAGACTTTTACCCTAAGCCAATTTTCATAGATCAAGATGTATTTGGTCTTAATTAATATATACAAGTCACCAGGAAATTTCAAAAGCTTCATGCAAAAAAACATTTACCAGATGATAGATAGTCACAGAATAAAATACAGGAGAAATATGCTACAGAATAATTCCTGTTCTGGTTTGAATATGAAATGTACCCTACAGGATCACATGTTGAAGCACTTGGTACCCAGATAGCATGAACAATTTTGGAACCTTTAAGAGGTAGGGCCTACCTGGAGCAAGTAGGATGCTGAGTGGTGAGCCTTGAGCCCCACTTCTTTTAGTCTTTTTCTGCTTCCTGTTCCCTCGAGACGTGAGGACTTGAGAAGTCTGAACTGCCTACTGACATTTCTGGCCATAGTGATACCTTCTCAAACCAGGATCCCCAATAAATCCTTATTTTTTTCCCAGGTCATTTCTTGCCAAGCATTTGGTCATAGTGAAGAGAAAAACATGCACTACTAACAAAAATAATATCCTCCAAATGAATGGGAAAGTTAAAGGAATGATTCATCTAATAGGTTAAGCATTGTGGTGATCTGAGTTTTCACATAATAAATACAGATAACTTTATCTTATTTGTTACTTTTGTAGGTTCTGAACACTATCAATAAAGAAGGAAGAAGCATTGCTATGTCCAATGCCCAGATTCAAATTCTGCCTTGGAGGTCATAGTTTTGTGATCTCTCTACAGCTAATTTTGCCATCTCATTCTGTTCTGAAGACTAATGAAATAATATACGTAAAACACCTATATAGGGACGAATACTTATTAAGCTTTAAATAAACAATAGTGGTAACTTTTGTACATATTAGTAGCCAGAGTCCCATCGACATATAAAAGGTGGGCTAAAAGCCTCCAAAGTGGCCTCTGGGGGACAGGAAGAGGAAGAAACACCAGCAGAGTTCTATTGTTCGAATAGAACTATGCCTAAAACAGATGTCCTGTTTTAAAAACCTGTGGTAAAGGAGAGTGAGTGCCTGGCTTCTTAAAGTTACTCACTCCAAAGCTTAATTGTTCCTTTGTGGCAGGGAAAGTCTTTCTTATTTGGCATCTCCCCAACTGTATTATACATATGCTAATGATGTTCCTTTAAAAATCATTACACAGAAAAATATCAGGTAGTCAAGCAAATTTAGAAAGCCTAGGTTAGGCAAGGTTGAACATGTTGTCTGCAACACACTCAGGGAAAGAAACATGCAGTATTACAGTTTACTGTTTGAAGGACAACTGTTTATGAAACCAAAGTCTACTGATATTGGAGCTTTTAACTATTTCTTTCAAAGTTATTGCAGTGTAGTCATGGACAACCAACTTAACCCCAAACTACAGGAAACTATGTTGTGGAGGTGAGAGGAGAAAAAGGTGTATTGGGGAAAGGCAATGAGGTAGAAAAGGGTTGAAGGCTTATGTTATATAGTAAGAGGTTAACAGTTGGGAACACAGTATAAAAATTAGCAGCCAAGCACGTGATTCTCAAGACATGGAGGTGAATACCAAAAGAGAGCTCTGGAGTTAAATATCAGTACTTTTGAAACAGAATTATTGTGGTGGGATCTCTATTATTTTAATTAAAATCTTTATACTGACTGATTTCTAAAAATGATGTATTCATTTGATTACGTTAAAAATTAAGTCTCAAATATCCTTTATTTTTAACTCTACCAATGAACTATATCCCAACCTCTTAAATACTTTTAACTGTAATATTTTCCCATAATTTCACCTAACAAGTAGGAGTAAATCTATTCCTTGCATGTACTTTGTGTTATTAAAAAGGAATGCTTGTGTAATAATATAGAAAAGTAAAAAAGATATATCAAAATAAAAGAATAGATATTTGACCAAAAGATGACCCTCCTTCTGAGTAACACACTTATAAAATATGTCTATTTATTTACTTTAAAGAATTGCGGGTATCTGTGTGCATGTGCACCCCTGCTCACATGTACACATGTGTTCAGGAGCCCGATTATGTGTGGGAGCCAGAGGAAAATGTTGGGTGTCACCTTCAGGACATCACTCACCCTAGTTTTGACACAGGTTCTCTCGCTAGTCTGGAGCTCACCATTAGGTTAAGGTGACTGATTATTGAGCCCCAGGGATCTATCTGCTCCTGCCCCTCAGCAGTGGGATTACAAACATGTGCCAGATTTTTTAAAATGTATGTTCTGGGGATTAACTCAGGTTGTGTCTTCTAGGCAAGTGCTTTTATCAAGTGAGCCATTTCCTCAACCCCTGTATCAATTTTCTTCTCCTTGATTAGTGTCACAGGCCTTTCTTTATTAAAGGAGGAAAATGACTCTGAATTTCATTCAGAGAAGCATAATTTAATAATGATAGCTAACAATTTTTAATCACTTAAGCAGCAAGCATTATATCTTATGCCCATCTCACATGCAATTTCGTGTATATGATACATAAAGTATAATTTGCATATAAAATGGTCCAGGAAGTTATATATAATTATTACTACCTAATAGTGTTAAAAATAAACTTAGAGTTAAGTAAATTTCATAACATTACATAGTTAATTGATATTACAGCAGGAATTTAAATTCAGTTGTGGCATCTCTGACAATAGAAAGGTTTAGAAATGAATTCTATGTTGTGCCATGTGTTTATTTTATATAAGAAAACATAAGTAGACATTGTGCTGTCTACTTAGGACTGTATTAAAAGCCAAACCCAGTGTTTCTCTGACTTGATTTCCCACTAGTGCATTTGGCAGTAGATGAAGCATCTAATATGTATATCTATTTGCATATTTCTTTATAATAGGACAAAAGACTCATAGCAAATGTTTGAATTCAGATCAACAAAGTCTCAGAGAAGTTGTAGCTTTAGTCTGAGCTTCTAGAAGGAAAAACACACTCATATTTTATCTCTCAAAGTTCATGTTTTAATTGAACGGCTCACAGGCTGTTTAGGTAGTTTGCTTAAGCCTGTTGAGAGGCGTTTGGAGAGAGGAAAGCAGACCAGATCATATTGACCACTCTTCTGCTTCCTGACCCACAGATTTGTATCCTTTTTCACTGTGGTCAAACCAGCTCAAGCATGGCTTATTGTTTTTCTGTTAAATTTTCTTTTTTTTCTAAAGAGAGATTCTAGTAATAATCTAACCAGGACTAAAGCTAACCACTGATAGCTAGTATGGTTGAATTGAAATTACTACTTTGCCCAGTATACACTGGCATCAAGTAAAGAATTGTGCTCAAATGAATGACAAAACACTATTATAAGTTCCAGGGACAATAAAAAGATAATAAATGTAGCTTAGTGGTAGAAGGTGTTCTTAAAAGGCTAGAGGGGTGGCTCAGTAGTTGAGAACTCTTCCAGAAGACCCAGGTTCAATTCCCAGCACCCACATGGCAGTTCACAACTGTCTGTAACTCGAGTTCCACGGGATCTGATGCCCTCACACAGACATACATGCAGGCAAAATACAATGAGAATAAAATAAAAATAAATAAATCATTAAAAATAAGAAAAAAGAAAAGAAGAATGTTTTTAGTATGCATAAGGTCCTGACTCAATCTTTAGCATACATACACAATGTACAACACACACACACAGTTTATAAAGAAATATTATGAACAATTTTATGGTATAGAATCAATAACCTAAATAATGTGAGCCTGTTTCTTGGGCCCATTCCTCAAAACTCTGTCAGTCAAAATATACCTAAGGAAAAATACACAACTGAATAGGACTATATCTGTTAAAGAAATTGAATAATTAATAGCCTTATAAAATAGAAGGCCAAGGTGCATTCCCTGGTCAGTTCTATCAGTCATTCAAGGCAGAAATCATACCAGCTCTTTTTCAGGAGAAATAGATGTAATAATTCTTGATGCTATGAGGCCAGCATTATCCTAATTTCAAAACAATATAAAATCATTGCAAGGGATAGAACCTGGCAAACTAACTCAGTCATGAATATAGATACAAAAATCTCCAACAAAATATTAAGAAATTGAATCTTAGAATGATTAAGAAGAACTATACACAGAGGGTATAGAGTCACATACTTTTAATCCCAGCACTTGGTTGGGGGGCCAGGTTTTTTGAGTTTGAGGCCAGTCTAGTATACATAGTTTCAGGATATCCAGGGCTGTATAGAGAGACCCTCAAACAAACAAACAAACAAACCAACCAACCCCCTATATACTATTTATCCTAACTATGCATAAAATTTCTCATTGATAAAATAGGAGAAAACCTAGGTGAGTGTGGTGGCAATTTCTTTAGATACAACATGAAAGGTATGGTCCATGAAAGATAAACTGAACTTTATTAAAATTAAGTTGTAGGCTCTGTACAAACTGTCAAGAAAATAATTGTAAAAAACACATCTGATAAAGGTCTTCTTTAAAATACACAAAGAACTATATATTTTTTTTTTGAGACAGGGTTTCTCTGTGTAACTGCCCTGGCTGTCCTGGAAATGTTTTGTATACCAGGCTGACCTTGAATTTACAGAGATCTGCCTGCTTCTGCCTCCTTAGTGCTGGGATTAAAGGCATCTGCCACCACCTTAAAACTTAAGAAAATGAACAGCTTGATATAAAAATAGGCCAAAGACTTGAGCAAGAAGAAAAGATCTTCAACATCATAAGTCACTAGGAATTACCAGTGAAAGAAGATGCTATGGCACACTGGTTAGAAGGGCCACATCTTCAAACACTGACAACACCAGAAGCTGGCAAGGCTGAAGTGGAACGGGAATACTCCCTCTTTACCAGGAGGAATGTAACAGGGTCTCTTACTTTGGAAGACAGTGCAGCAGTTCTAGAAATAACCATAGTCCTCCCATACAATCTAGCAGCCAGACTCGGAAGTTTCAGGACTGAAAACTTAGGTCTACGCAAAATATGGTACACAGGTGCTTATTACAGTTTTATGATTGCCAAATTTGGAAGCAACGAAGGAACCCTTCAGCAGATGAGTGGATAAACCACAATCCAACCAGAAAATGGAATATGTAGTTCTGAAAGGAATGAGTTATCAAGCCATGAGAGAATAGGGAGGAAGCTTATATCACTTAGGGAAAGAAGATAATCTGAAAGGGATATATAATTCCAATTATATGATATTCCAGAAAAGGTAAAATTAAGTAGATTAAAAATATTTATTTAAACATTTTTTATGCATATGTGTTATGTGGACCAAGATCTCTGCCTCCCTGCTGCTAATGCTGTAGTCTAGAGGGATGAAGCCGACTATAAGCTATATGGTGTAGAAGATGACGCGTGCTTTAGGAATAGGAAACCGGAGAACAGAAGAGGAGGAAGGCAATGGGAAGGTCAGGGTGGGAAAGACTGTTCTTCCTAGAAGGTAAGATCTGAACAAAGACTTGAGGGGCTAAGAGTGTTTGAGAGGAAAAGTGCCTGTGGAAGAAAAGGAGCTGAAGGAGAAACACCAGGCAGGACAATGCATAGAATATTGGGGGGGGGCTAGAAAGAATGCCAGTGATGTTGAAGCAGAGCCAAGGGGAGAAGGACAGGAGAAGACAGGAACTGTTGAAGTCTCCTGGGGTGGGGAGACAGTTTTCATTACCTGTGAATTGGAAGCCTCTAAAGGATGTTGAGCTAGGGACAGGCCCGACTTTTTAACATGATGGATAAGAGGTGGGTGGAAAACAATACTGGGAGGAAGGACAGACACATTAAACAAACAAACAAATAAAACCTGTCAGGAGACCACTTTCTAGTGCAGAGGCAATATATTGGATCAGGCTTTGGCAGCCTAGGAGGTAGAGAAGAGAGCACATTTTCAGACTGGAGGAGACAAGAACCATAAATGGGGCTTTTCAGAGAAATTTCCATGCTTCTAATTGGAAGAAAGCTTCCAATCCACAGGTTTAACAGGTTGAAGTTCCTTGAACCTGGCCTAAAAACAGGGAGGATTTGAAAAGGTAGACAACTGGGAAAGGCATTTAAGGACATACTAAACTTGGAGGCAAGAGGGAATGTGGGTCTATTTTTGCAAAATGAAATTGTCTGAAGAGGGATTGAGAGGTCCCTTCCTGGGATATGGTGGGAAGGAAGGTAAAATATACAGAGTGGAGCCATGCTACCAAAAGGCAGTGAAAGCCAGGCAAAGGTGTGGCCTTCACAACACTATGACGCCTTGCAAGCAGCGGATACTCAGTAATAGTCAAGGCTACTGGAGACAGCTGTAGGGCTGCTCATCTGCCAGTCTAGTGTGGACATAAGAGCTTCTACCCAGGAGAGCAGCTGAAAGGCCACGCAGGAAACCTGGGCACAGACTAAGGAGGGGTAACTCACATGTAACTGATAGTTGACTGTTTAAAATCTACTTTATGGTGTTAACCACACACGGTGCTTTCCACACGAGGGCACCTTAATCTTGTGTTGGCAATCTCTTATTCAAATAAAAATTACATGGGTCTAAAGCACTGTGTTCAAATAGCCACGTGACCTCCATTCTGGAGTTGTGAGAGTGGGATTGCAGCTGCTGTTAGTTGCGCATGCAATTTCTGTGTCTGTAAATCAGCTACAGGTGCAAAACTGCATTCAAAGGAAGGAGCAGCCCAGTAGAAATGTACAGAAACCAGATTCTATTAGAAAGAACTCCCACACATTATCAACTATATTTTCATAAATACTCAGCACCAGTAGATGGACAGGAAGCAGTCAATAATTTCTGTCACTCTGGTGTGTCCAAAGAAGCTAAAATAAACTGTGAGTCAGTTGTGGTCCCTCAAGTCAGTGAAGAAATTTACTCAGCCCAGATTTCCTCTGAGCTAAGAAATGCATACATAACAATATAGTGTGATTTTAGAATTTCTTCAGCATTACTTCTTCAGGGAAAAGGTATAACTAAGGGAATGTACTCACAGACACAATGAGCTGACAATATCAGAGCTATGATTGTATTTTTTGTTAAAGAGATCATATTTTATACTACATATTTTCCACTCATATTTTACTACATATTTTGCACTCACATTTGAGAGAATAACTGCTCTTAGGTCACTTTCAAAACCAACTATAATGGGATTAACAAAAGTCAGCCAGCTGTGGCGGGCCTGCCTGTGAGCCCAGCACTAAGGAGGAAGAGGCAGAAAGAGTGTGGATTTAAGGTTTGATAGCAAGATGCTGCTTTAAAAAAATTCGTGTGTTTTCTTGTGACATTTCTTTCACGATTTTCAAATACTTTAATTTCACAAATATTGAGAGAATATAAGAGAACTGACCATTTTAGGAAGACACTGAGTCTAGAAATCAACTTAATTCAATTCTCAGAATTTAAGAAAGAAGTTCAAACAGTTAAGCTGGAAATACAGACAAAGCTAGAGCCATGCTCAAGATAAGGAAGCAGGGGGAGGGAGGAGGGTTAATGGGGGAGCGGGAGGGGACTGGGAGAAGGGGAGGAAGTGTAAATTTTTTGAATGAAAAATAAAAGAATATAAAAAAAGAAAAGAAAAGGTTAATACCAATAACTACAGAATTTCCTAAATGCCTTGAGTTGTTTCTCCTTCTTCACTGCTGGGGATGGAACCAGGGCTTTTGTGCATGCTAGGTAAGTACTTTCCCTCCAAGCTACATTCCAGTTCTCTGAATTGCTATTGCAAGGGAGATTATGAAATTCAGAGTTGTATCAATAATTTAAATCTTTTCTGGACTTTCACTTCAACAAATAAAGACTATCAGAACTTAGACAGTTTTTTTTAATGTCTCTGAGGAAAAAGATGAACAATTACTACTTCCATTTAAACTCAGAGAATAATTTCAATTTTGGGCAGTTTGGTTTCTTCAGAGCTGAATGTTAATGCAGTGGGAAGTAATTTCCCCATCTTAAACATAACAAAACAAAGCCACCCAAGGCTGGAGATAAAGCTCAGTGGTAGAGAACTTGCCTGGCAAACACAAACTCCCGAGGTCCATCCCTAGTACTGTAAAGTTTTTTGTTATTGTTGTTTTGTTTTTTAAGATGAGATATAGAGCTGTTTTCTTCAAGCTTGTATTTCCTTCTTAAAGCACTCACGGGGGGAGGTTCATCAAGATGCCCCATTTTTAGCAATGGCAGTATAGAAGTGAGCATGGCTGCTTTTCAAGAGCCCTTTTTATTCAAAAACTGCTGCTCATTTTAGTGCAAAGTAGATGATTCCAGGTTCTGTTTTCCATATTCTTTAAACTGCTTAAAAATAAGATACTCTACTCTCAAAGTTTTCTGTTTCATCCTCCAGTAACAAATATGACAAGACTAAAAACAATAAACTTCACAGAGGGCTTTAGATCTGCTTTTATAAACACTGTGTGTGCTATTCAATCTTCACAGTAACCCGTTAAAATAAGGCCCAAAAGGAAAAAGGAAAAAAACCTGCTCCATTCACAAAACTTGTATGTAGGCAAAATAGGACTGGTCCTTACATTTTGGCCTCTTTAACCTTCTGGCCAGGTGAGAACTTCAATTATCTGTTTCTAGCATACCAGTGCCTAGAGCCCCTTACACAGTTTAAACACCCCCCATAGAAGTGTATGCAATCAACACTGCTCCATGTCTGTGGGACTCTGGTTTCGAAGGGCTCTATTGCAGCATTTGTCATGTCTCTGAGGCGCATTTCCATTGCTCAATCAGATCCAGAGGACAAGTGTCATCATCCTTCAAGCTCTGGTGCAACAGCCGAAAATTATAGAATCCACACAGGACTGAGTCTGGCACTCAGAGCGGGAGGCGTATTGAGCATGAGTCTGAGGAAGCGTCCCTTCCACTGTGCCAATTTTGATTAGTGGAAATCAGAGCCAGCACAAGGTTACTTAGGGTTGCCTGCAGAACTCTTGATGAAAAAGAAAAGGAGTAGGATGAAAGGGACAGAGTGATCACGGAGCCTAGGAAAAAATGTACAGATGTTCTCTTTGGGTATAATGGCTAACCAAGAGACTTTAACTTCATGGATATGAACAATGCAGCTGTATCTCTAGGACCAAAACTAAACATGTAGGTTTTTTTTTCTTTTCTTCAGTAGCAGTACCCAGCTATAGTACCACCACCCAATTTACTTTGCTTCAGATGGAGGAAGAATGAACACCTAAGCCGATGGTCTAGGTCAACGATAGAATCTCTATGGCACTTCATCAGCACTGGCTTTACATAGCTAATGTTGATTGCAAACTTGATTTATTTTCAAGTTTATCTGTCTGTTTTAGCAGGAGTGGAATAAATATTTTATTATCAACCACAAAACACAATCAAAGTAACAAACAGGTTGCTGAACTTTAGTAGCTCAAATTAATATTTTATAACTTTAAAAAAACAGATACTATGTTACCCAGGCTAGCCCCAACTCTTGTTCATGATAGATCCTCATAGCCCAGTCTCCCAAGTAGCTGAGCCTACAAGCCACAGCATCACACCTGGCAAATAATTCTATTTTGTACCATTTTAATGAAGAAAGAAAGTCTTGTGTTAGTATACTAGAGAGATTTCAGACTCAGAGAAATTACATTTAGGACAAAGTCATGGCATCAAAATAAGAGATTGGTACAGAATAAAAATCTTGAATCACCTAACCATCCCTTGCCATAATCAGCACTTGCCCTGGAGTCAACTTAAAATATTTATTGTGCTACATTTTAGACAAGTTCTTTTCATAGAGACAAAACTACCAAAGTTGGAATTGACTATTTCATAATGCAGCCAGGATATTCCGCCCTAAGGCAGGCTAAAACTAATATGGATAGCTTTTATAGCTTACAGAAAAATAGAATATTTTATAGAATATAATGAAACTAAATTCCTGTATAAAAACTAAGATGACAAAAATATACACTGAGTTAATGACAGAACTGGGGATCAGATCAGGGATAGACAGTCATTCAATCATGAGTTGGGTTCTTAGCATCATACACAAAAACAAAAGCAGAAAAAAATTCAGGAAACATTTTTTGCACTCTTCAAACTGATGTTTTTAAAATTGTGACAAACATGTTCAAACTTTAGGCTTCCAGAAAAATTAAAAGGCAAAGTTATTCATTTTAACCAACAAATGACTTTATTTTAATGCTTTCACACTTCCATTGTAAAATACAAGTCACTCTACTTAAACAACCTATTTTATATTCAATGTATGAGATGAGAAAAATAAACAAACACTAGACTAAATAAGAAATGATACAAAATAGAAGAAGTTGTGCTTAAGAAACTCCAGTAGAAGGAGCTATAGAAATAGAGAACATAACATTTTGCAATGGACAAGAAAGAAAGGTTGGAAAAGGAGACTTTTGTCCCTCTACAACAAATCTAAATAGAAGTGATGGTGAATCGTTAGTTTAGCATGTGTCTAGCCTTACAAAGACCTCTGAAGAGAAGTGATGGTAAATTGTTAGTTTAGCATGAATCTAGCTTTACATTTTCCTTGTGTGTAAAGTGAGAAGCTTAGAACAGATATTCTTCAGTTAGGCTCAGAGTATCCTAAAAATTCTAAAAAAAGAATCTAATATGTTTCTATGATCTAGGAGCTTGCAATTCTTTGGGAGAAAGAGGATGTATATTTCAAAGTACAATAACAAATACTTGAGGAAAAATAAAAATTCTACAAAATGGATAAGAACTGCTATGAAAGATATCTAACACAATAAAAGAGGGGAAACTGATTCTTCAAGTGTTCTAAAATGCTCACACATATTTTTGGGATATGTATGCAAATGCTGGAAACAAAAACTGAACAGGTCTGATTTTGGATATCAAAATATCGTCAACACTTATAATTCAGGAGATGGAAGCCATGTACAGAAATAACTATGGATTAGGTTAGGGTTCTATGCTGACGGCTCTGAATACATTTATAAGTGACCACCGTAGAAATGATCAAAGGATTAAAATATTGTAATGAATGTGTGGAAAACAGACATGCAATTTCACCCACACATGAGTGCCCGAAGCATCCCCAGCAGCAATGTCACGAGTGGACTTTACCTTGTGAAGTGCTCACAGGCAGAGCATCAGCGAAGGCACCAGGCTCTGGGTCAACAGGCGAGTCTCCCAGAGTTTCACCCATAACAGCATAAAACAGATTTGGTGTAATTCACACTGGTTTTGTCTACGTCTTGCAAAAGATCAGTTTGTTAAAGGAAAAAGGCTTGTGGTCATAGAGCTTATGAATATGCTAATGAGTCAATCCACCAGTTTTCAAATATTTGGGAGAGGTGGGAATAAACACAGAAAGGATCAGGCCTGAATTGGCTGGCACTGTCCTGAGCAAGAGCCAGTTGTGACAAAATGGTGTGTCATAATGTTGTCTGCTGCTTTGGCAAGACTTGGTACATTACAAGGAAAACGTTGCTACACTGTCTCGCCACTGACCCACACGTTCGGTGTCTTGTGAGGGGTGTGAACTGTACAGTATTTGCAATTATCAGAGTAGGGATTGTTCAATATTTGATTGTTTTTAAAATTGTAGTAAAATACATATAATGGCTTTTTAAATGGAAAACTTTATTCTTTAATTTATGAAATACCAGATAAACGTATTTGAGTAAAGTTTTTCTTAAGTATTCATCTTTGGTTGAATCTTCTGATCAATTATTTAAAGAAAACTCTAGAATTAAAATACATATACATTCTTAATATAAATTTGCTACCCACATATTACCGAATGATACATTTCAAGGTGATTTACTCAACAAGTTTACAAAAGGTTCAAAATATCACTGCTATCCAAATCCTATAAAACTGAACAGTTAACAGAATAAAGTCCTGGGAAGGCTATAATTTTATATATCAACGTATTTGTTTTAAATTTGTTTATCTATCAATAACAACAGCAGCAATGCTCCAATAGCTGATGCTGAATGTTAAGTGCTCTGTCACAATGAAAAAATTGGAGTCCTCTCTGAGAATAATGCATTACCAGAAGAAAAAAAAATTACCCTGCTAGGTTGGCAAGGAATTGTGGTCAGTTTTGTAATCAGGAAAATGCTGGCTTCTTGCTTAAGGCCTTTGCCCTTTTTGGCAGAAAAAACACTAGCCGGGCCAAACTGCTAACGTGGGAGCAGCCCTTGTCACTTAAGTGGCCTAATAGAATTCAGTGACTTGCAGACTTTAAAAGAGCCCATACACAGGGCGGTATATCAGATAGCAATAATTCCCTGAATTATATTCATCCTGATAGCCCCCAAATGGAATAACCATATATCTAGTTAATCTATGTTGAGTAACTATTCATGCTTCAAGGGGACTAGCAAGAGTTTCCCTGTCAATCGTGAAGCAATAGCTCAATGGGAAAATACTCATGGGGTCTAACAAGCACATGGTGAAGTGAGAAGTTGGCAATTGTATCATTTAACCCCCCCAAAAACATTACTAAAATAATTCAAGCTAAAGTAAGTTTCTAGGTAGTCCAAATGATGGGGCTAATAATCACTGTTAGTAGGGTTAGTTTTATCTCTATATAATTTAAATTCTCAATAAAAGAATTCCTCCTTCCTTCTCAATGTGTAGGAATGTTCTTAAATTACAAAGTAATCAGACATAAGGATGGAATCACAGACACAAGGACATAATACTTAAGGATGTGATGGAATTCAAAATTCTTGGTAGAACTCACAGGTCAAAATCAATTACTAAAGTCAAGAACAGAAGCAAGCAGAAATAAGTTTTAACAGAATGGAACAAAAACCAGAGTCCCATTCTATCTATTGATATGCCTATGTGATGTTCCTGGTATCTGTGTCTAGAAAGCAAACTTCAGCCTCATTTCCTATGAAGATCAACATGTCACTTGGTTCCTTTTTTCCTGTTCCCAGGTCCTGATTTAACCTTTTAAACATAGTTGAGGAGGAGAAGTATAGCATGGTAAAGCTTTTTCTTCGTATGTGTAGGCCCTGGGTTTGATTCTCAGTGTCCTACCCTCGAAAGGGGAACATTTAATAAGACTTTCTTAAGATTACATGTGTATTTGAAATGCTAACATATGGCAGAATGATATCATTTTAGTAGGAGTGCAGATAAGATGAGAAAGGGAGGCCCCTGGGTAATAAGTGTGTCTTCTAAATTAAAAAGAGAGTCAAGGCCAGTACTGGAACTAGATTCCAGTGCTCAGGTGCTATAAGGATAGAGGAAGAGATGGCTCAAGAGGGATATTAATGAGTACCTACATTATTCTATTTTCGATACCAAAGACTGTGGTGAAACTGGTCTTTCAATACATTCTTTCCCATGTTCTCACATTCCCTCAATGCTGATGTAGCTCATTCATTTCGTGTGACTCAGTGTGGATCTTCTCAGTTCGGTTTCTAAGGTCAACAGTCTCACTTGGTTCTTAGGTTCTGTTTCAGTCTCTGTTATTTTCTGGGCTGGGCACCACCCAGGGCACCATGAAAATCTAGTCTTTCCAACCATCCTTCAAGGGATAAAATTATGGACTCTTTGCTTAATGCTTCCCTTTCCCTGCCTCCCCCTTCCCTTTCTCACTTTACCGAGACAACATACAACTTGTGTTGTTATTCTTGTTATTCAACCACACAATTATTTTATAGTTTACTTATTCCATAGTACCTGAATCTGGCTACATATACTCCTAGGATTGTGTTTTGTTATTCTTTCTTGCCTACTTTTTTATTTTAAAGCAAAAGCCTCTTGATTATATATATTTATTTATTCAATTTGTTATATTTTGTTCATTTGTTCAACAAATATTTATTGATAGTATAAGAGATGGCAGACCTTAAACTCTGTGCTAGAGTGCTAATGAACAAGATGGGTGTGTTTTTATGGGCTTCAAAAATAGCCAATAAACAAAAGTCACAGTTTAAATAAACATAGAGCATTGAACAGAGCAGGTTCAATAAATGTTGCTTACACATTTGATGGCACATTTGAACTATGCAATACACAAAACACCGAAGTTACATAATGTACATAGTTTAAGATAGCTGATGTTTATGTTTATTACAATCTGATGTACTACTATACTGTAGTGCTAGGTCACTTAAGAAATAATTTGCTCCCATGGACATTCAGAAGTTGAAAATAGCCGGCGGTGGTGGCGCACGCCTTTAATCCCAGCACTTGGGAGGCAGAGGCAGGTGGATCTCTGTGAGTTTGAGGACAGCCTGGTCTACAAGAGCTAGTTCCAGGACAGCTAGGACTGTTACACAGAGAAACCTTGTCTCGAAAAAAACAAAAAACAAAAACAAAACAGAAGTTAAATGGAGTCAATCTCATTTTTATATAACTGTCCATCTGTTTTGTTCTTAAATATTGGAAAGACTACAAATTTTGTTTTTTATCAGTTTCAGCATCCATCCACCTATTAGGTATTACTGTAGACACTCCCGATAGACACATTAATAGGCACAGTTTTTAGCTTCAGTGAGTTCACATTTAATTATATTTACCAAAATTATCCAAACAAACCCAAAAGAGTGATCATTTAGCTTACTTACTTTGAAAGTCAATTAGCATATATTAATATAGGAAATATATTTGCTTTAGTAAAGTTGTTATCGGGGACAGCACTAATCACCAGAAAATTCATAATGTCATAGGATTATGACATGTAGGTGAATGTCTTTGTCTTTAAAACCTTAATAATCCTAGTGTTCTACTCTTGAAATTGATGGTGAGATTCACAAAGGAGCTGGCAGCATTAACATCATAACACTATCAATGTGTAATCAGAATTTTGCACTTCAGTGGAGAAGATCATCAGCACTGATCCAGTGGAAAGATGCCTAGAAGGGTAATTTTACAGAGTCAAGAAAAAGAGCACCTGACATCAGAGAGGACTTGACTTACATGGAGGAATGTAGGACTTTCTGTAATATGGAGTAGATCAGCATCTTGCCTTGGATTTGGGGAACATAAGGAATGTGGATTTGGTTGTGGATTGAATATTACGTTCTTGGTAAGAGAAAGAATGTAGATAATGAATTATACAACAAAGAAGATGGAAAGCCTATTTTTAATTCATGTGTTACCAAAGTGAGCACAGAAAGCTGATTTAATTCTCTCTCAGTTCGTGATACCTGAAAACACACTTATAGTTTGCTATTTAAAAAAAGACTTTGTTTCTTTTTCTTTTTTTAAAGACAGGCTGACCTCAAACTCACTCTGTAGCTGAGGATGGTCTTGAGCTTCTATTCACCTCCCAAGTGCTAGGATTTCAAGAGTGTATTACAATGCTAGGTGAGAAGGCTACTCTTTAATATTTAATCTTGAATGTTAATTATAGAATCTCCTATTTGCCAAAAACCCCTAAAATTTGTACATTTGAAAGGTAATTAGATCCATAAAAGTTGTGAATAATTTAATATCAAAAGACAAAAAATTCATTAATAAAATTACAACATTAATATTTTAACATTATCCAGTATAGAATGACTTATATAAAATCTTTCCATGATATAGAATTAATAATTTAATATTTAATAATTTTGATTTTTATTTTGCAGATTGAATTTGGAATTTTTAGAATTTCTTTGATTGGTTTCTTTTGTATAAAATATGTTTGTGTTGTATAGAATAGTATTTTTTGAATATTCTCATTCAAAAGTTGTTCTATTCAATTTTATCAGTACTGTTAATACTTATGCCAGGTCCTAACAGTTTGGGAGAAACTGCTCTCTGCCCTCCAGAACCTAGCACAATGCCTCTGGTTGGCATTCAACCAGAGTCGGATTGTTTTTGTTGATGATGAGGATGATGAGATAACAGTTGCTTGCCACATTTCTGTCTCATGTGTCATTCAAGGAGGCTAGTGCCTAATAAATGGGTAACAGCATCCTTTATTTTTCTTGTCCTAACAAGACTTCAGTTTCCTAGTGATGCTTCAAAGTGACAGGCAGATTGACTGTCCAACTCCCTCCTGTCCTTACCCAGTACAACCGCCCTTTTCCTAGCTCAACTGAATCTGGTTCAGAACCTTATCTTCAAGTGGTTGGTTGCATCAACTCAGGGTTTCTTCACATCACAAGGAGACAGCTTGGGAGGAATGATGTGCCAATGAAACACAGGCTTTGAGAAGAAACAATCCTGATCCTAGATATCATCCCTGCAAGCCTGAGGATGCTCACAGAGGAAGAGAACAAGGAAGGCTATTGTCCAGTACATTTATGCCATTTTGTTCACAGGCACAATCCATTCTTTCATTAAAAACAGTAATTTCATTACTATTTTTAGAAAGTAAATCTTTAATGCAATTAACACATTAAAACTACATTACATGGTTTTAATTTGTGGCCAACAGTGCCAGTGGGTGTATGTATGTATGTATGTATGTATGTATATATATATATATATATACACCACATGTATATACATACATATATATCCAGGATCTTCATGTTGTCCAGACTGGCCTCAAACACCCAGGTCAGTTACCTTCCTGCCTCAGAAAATAATCAAGGTTCTTTTAGGTTATGATGCTAACATACATAATAGAATGCCTATAATTATTTAAAAATGTAGCAGAAATTCTCTATATTCTAAGCCAGCATCACTTATACCCTTTCTGCACACAGCTGATAACAGCAAAAAAAGGCCTTTCATGTGGAGAAATGAGGTTTCTTAGTAAAATTAAAAGTCTTAAGAGAGGAGAAACTAGGCATCATAGTAAATTAAATGTCTCAAGTGAATAAAACAACTGAAAACCTCCTTTCCCCTCTTTCCTTCAAAAGTTAACTTTTGTAACATTTGAAAAAGAGCCTAACCTGTCTAACTACTTTGAAGGGCTCAACTAAATACTTAAGTTACTATGCCTTTGAACCAAAGACATCCTATCTAAACTGTTAACTTGTCTTTGCATGTAATATCCAACATCTGAAATTCTCCTGTAACTGGGTTTTCTAGCATGATAAAATACAATGGCCTATATTATCAACATGCATTGATGTGGGACATTCTGGCCTTCTAAAGCATGTGTCTCCATCAATTTTGATTTTTATCAATTGCTTTTTCAAGATCAGTAGTATGAAGATTTCTTAGGCAACATCCTGTTATGGGAGAACCACACTGACAATTGACCGATGTTACAGCAATTCAGAGTCACAATACTGGATATAAGTTTAGTTCTGTAAAATGAGCAACTTACCACTATTGTGATTGCACTAAAAGAAATGGATGGACTGTTGGAATCACTGACTGACGAAACTTTGTACTGGGACAATTAACACACTCAAACTCTAATTTTTCCTTTAAGAAAAATGAACTTCAAAGAAATGAAATGACTCACCTAGGTCATTACTCAGGTAGTGTTGAGGCACAGTTTGAGTTACAAATAGTTTCTTGATTCCCAGTTCAAAGTTACAAACTATACTCTATCTCATTAAGATAAAACAATAAAACATTCAAATATATGTTGCAATTAATTATCCTTAATTTTACCATTCATGGCCTATCAGTCTGAATGTATCTTGCTGTCTGACTCACTTAATGTGAATGAATTAGGATGGAAATCAGAGTTCACAACAGAGTTCAGACCCAGGACTCTCTAGAAGGGAAGTGCTTCCTTCATAGGACCTTGTTAATAAAATGTGATGACATTCAGAGAGCAATTTGGGAATTGATTTTGCTGACACACGTCTTCTTCCCTCCTTTATAGATTTTACAGGTTTTACCTAGACTCTAGGACTCTTCTGTGCTAACAGTCGTCCCTCCCATGACACAGCCCCTTGTTCTTCTGAAATAATATTACTATGAGAAAATTTTTGTAGTAATAAAATTCTAACAAAAGGTATCTTAGAGCTGCACAGATTTTTTATTTCCAGTTTTAAGCTGAGAGGTTATCTAAAGCAAAATAAGAAAATAATAGTACCTCAACTGATTGATCAAGCTTTAGTATGGAGCCCAGTGGGATAGAGGTGTATATCAGAGGTAGAAAGCTTGCCTAGCATGTGTGAGGTACAATCTTCAGCAACACAGAAAAGTGGGGAAAGAAGTTTGCCTGTGTCTCTACTCAGTGCAAGAGATCAGGGTTTGCACTCCAGTGCTGGAGCTCACAAACGTCCTTTCTTTGTGATGTATGTATTGAGCCACTGTCCCCTCATCTGAAAGAGACTTACTAGAGTTAGACATGGTTTAAATAAATAGTGCCCAGGGTGGAGCAGACTCTCAAAATTATTATGAATTCTGATAATCAAAACCTTGACCCCCTATGCTTGATTCTTTCATGACTGAGGCTATAGGGTCAATCCTCCATTTCAATGTCTCATCATTCTCTCTTTCTCTCTTACATACACAGATAGATAGACAGACAGACAGACACACACACACACACATGCGCGCGCGCACACACACACACACACACACACACACAGAGAGAGAGAGAGAGAACATTAGTGATACTAAGATCAATTACTAATTTGGGAACCACACTTTGGTTTTGAGCCTAGCCTTTAATGGCTAAACTGTCTCTTCAGTCCACTGATTACCAGTCTGGTCAAACAGTAGTCTGATCTCTAATCTCTCCCTTGTATGGCTACTTCCTTCTCCTTGCAGCTAAAAAGCAATAGGTGCAGTTACTGTGACAGTCAAGGTTTTCAATTTTATTAACTTCTGTGTATATATGTGCATCTCTGTGAATGTGTACCACATGTGCATGGGGGCCCACAGAGTCCAGAAGAGGGATTCTGGAGCTGGAGATACAGACACTTGTGAACCACCCAATGTGGGTGTTAGGAACTGAATTCGGATCCTCTTCAAGAGCAATAGACACTCCTAACCATCTCCCCTGCTCTAGTTTCAGTAACCGTTCTGCCGAGGGTTCTAATAAACTTAATTATCTTTTCTCCAAATCAATAGTTTGAGTTTATAAAATGAAGTCTTTCTAATTCTATCATTCATACATAATTCAGCTAACATTCTCTAAGGAGAAAACGTTCCTTCAGTAAAGTTGTGTAATCACTCTGAAATGCAGTTTCTACCGGGAAGAAAGACTAAATGTTTAATTCTCTTTTATTAAAAGGTGGATAATTTCAATACATAACTTCATTGGTTAGGTATATCAGTGTCTCTTATTCACTGAACACTCATGTTGCAAAACATCTTTTTTTCTTTTTCAATCTATTTTTAGAGAATTTTTATTTCCACTTCATTTTTCTCCAATGACAGTTACAAGTAAGACTTATGTGTCTTGGTCCTTCAAATCACTAATCTTTTTATCACACACAAAACCAGTTACTAACCCCTACATAGCAGAACCAGTGTTTCAGTTTTACCTAAGTTTCCATTCACAGGGATTTTCAGTTTTTAGCAAGTAGTTTTCCTTAATGGGAGGGGAGGTTAGCAAATGAACTCAACTAGTTCCACCAAAGTTATGTAGAGTGTCAGCAAAGTTTTGCAAAGTGAGTCTAAGATTCCTGACAAGTTTGTGGACTAATTAAACCACATCCCAACTATATTCTTTATTCTTCATTCTCTAGGTTTCTGAAGCTATACCGAGATATAGGAAGCAGGATATTCTGTTTACATGTTCAAAAATATGAGTTTCATTTGAACAAAATTCATTTGAAATATTTAGAGACATTTTATTAAAACACAAAGAGGAGGAGGGTACCAAAAAGGAAGACAGGAAAGAAACATTTTTCTAACTCTGAAACAGGTGTCTCCCTCTGTAACTAAAACAAATATAAAATTGAGCCTTAACTTAATACCTCTAATTATGTTTTTATTTGTTATCTATTGCACACAGTCAGATGAACAGCTCAAAATGTCTACAGTCACTCTGGGCAAGTTGACAAATATCCTACACATTGAAATGAGAAGTGGGAAGGAGGCCAGATTGCTTAATTGTTTGTTACTTGGGAGTCTGAAAAGGTGGACAAGCCAAAATCTTTATGGGGATCCAAAGAGTACAGCTCCTTCCTTAGGCAGCTGAGGAAAACAATGGGCCAGATTCTCACTCTGTGTAATCACAGAGGACTACTCCATTGTATAGCCCATTGTTTCTTCCATGTACCGCCTGAAGGGGAAATATATTCTTATCTACAGGAGACCTTCTATAAGAGAGTTACTTAGGATGAGAACATAGCCTCTGGGGGACTAATGAAGATGTGGCATTCAGTTCAGGAGGGAACTTTCAGATAAACATTTTGGGAACTGTGCTCTTAAAAGACCTACGCATTAAAATCAGGAAGCTGTGGTGACTAAGAATTAGTGCAAAAATCAATATGCCAGGCTGAATAAAGGGGCTCTGGAAAGCTTAGAGGGCAGTAAATGAGTAGTTGGAGCTTTTCACATGTCCAGGAAATCCTAAGCACATCTATTCTAACCTCCCCCTCGTTAATAGCTGGGGAAACTGAGGCACAAAGAAGTGCTTCATTTACAGATGATGCAGACAAAGCACAAGGAGTAAAATGACTTACACATTGCCTCATTTTATGTAGTGCAGTCTTAGTGATAATGACAAAGCTAGAATCCATGATGTTCTATTAGATCTGATCTTTGATTCCACTAAAAATGTTTTTATAGTTGGGCCTTATGTGGGGAGAAAGAGTACTAACAGAAAAGTATCATCATGAATCACTACAGTTCTTTAGAAAAAGTTTTCTTCAAACAACACACTGAGATATATTTTGTTGTTCTGTTTTGAGACAAGGTCTCTCTTTGTAGCCCAGACTATCCTTGAACAGTGCTCTGGCTTCATATTCCTTCTTAAGTGCTAGAATTATAGGCATGTACCACCAGGCCTGCCATTTTAGGTTTGATATTGTTTGCTATTCAGTTTGCCAAGTTTTACACCATCATCATAAATTAGCTTTACAATATTTTCATCACCCAAATGCATACTGCTTTATATTTAACCTCAGCTCCTACTGCCAATCCTAGGCAATCACTGATCTATAATTCTTCCTCTAGAGACTGACTGCTTTCATTAGACCAGTGTATTCAGATGGGCTCATGCTGTGAAGAATCCAATTGACTGGGGATTGTCTGGCTGTTGTATCCTAAGTTTTAGTATGTATCAACCTCTAGTAGGCTCTGCATAGACGTAGAATATTTCGACTATCTATGTAGCTCATGAATACTGGGGTTGCCTTATTTTTGAGTAAAGATATATTTTTCTATGAAACAAAATCTGTGTTTCTTGAGGTCTTGTTTGTTTCAGTGCTAGGGGTTGTACCCAGGGTCTCACTGATTCTAAGTAAGCACTGTACCGCAAGTTCAGTTCTATAATTTTAATCTTGCTTCATGTTGATGACATACAAATTACTTTTTTAGATTATCTTCATGATTTTATAACTAAATTCTTAGAAGTTTCAGTGCTACAGTTTACAAATTCTCCAGAATTACCACTTTCTTTGTACAAGATTATGAAGAGGGCAAAGGTAGACCTTTAATATGTAAATAATTATTTTGCATTTACTGAAGGCCAAGTGAGAGCTGGTGTTGCTGTAGGAAGGAATGCTTCAGAGTTCCAAAGGAGAAGAGTCCAAGGGATAATGTAATTGTATATACAGCATTGATAGCACAAAAGTACTAGGTAGCATTTCTACACCTGCACTTCTAATGTAAATGTTAAAGGACATATAACTTGACACTAAACTTTCTTTAGTTCTATAGATACAGATATTCAAAAACTATAATTTTACAGCACATATTAATAGTCAATTTTATGTATATTTGCTACATTAAAATAAAATGCTATCGATACTGAGAATCACAAAAAATATCCTCCCTTGAAATAAATAATGCAATACAGTGTCATAAAATCCTTGGAACCAACTTGATATTTATTTATTTAGTGTGTGTGTTAGTGCATGCCAAGTGTGTACCTGTGCCCTCGAAGGCCAGAAGAGGACACTGGACCCCAGGAGTTGGATTTATAGGCAGTTGTGAGTAATCAAACATGGATACTCAGAATTCTACAGCTCTAAGCCTCTCATTTTATAAACACAGAAAAGAGTTACGTGGTTTGTGACAGATAACATAGCCAGTCAGTGACTGAGTTGCATCTAAAACTTAACTCTTGAATACTATGGTTACCAGAATTTAAGTTCTATGTGTTAACCTTAGTGAACCTTTTGTGGTTTTATAAACAAGATGTCTATTGAAATTGACATGTAAAACATTCATTTTCTAAATCATATTTTTTCTGTTAATGTTCAAATGATGATCATAACCTAAATCTTTAATCTAGAATCTGAAGTCTGGTATTCATAGTACTGGGAGGAAAGAAAGATGTTTTAGTTAATTTCAAGGCTAAAGAGCCGAGTAGCCTACGCCCATGGTCCCAGCACTTGCGATGATGAGGCAGGAGGATTACCCACAAATTTGAGGTCAGCCTGGGCTACAAAATGAGATACCCATTTCATAAAGAAACTAAAAGAAGAGGGTAAGACAGAGGAGATTGGGGGGAGGAAGAGTAGGAGGAAAGAGGCAGAACAGTATAAGCATATGCAACACCCTGGATTCCACCACCATACTACAAGTAAGTAAACAGATAAGGAAATAAAATGCATATGCTGAGAGTTGGAAACAGCTGTGCCACAATGCTAACAGCTGTTACTTCCAGGTGATGGAATTCGTAACGAGGAACTCTTTGCTCTGTGTGCTTTGCAAGAGCAGCTATTATTTTAATCACCGCTTCCCTTAACATAAAATAAGAATGCTGTGCAGCGTTAGAAAAAGAGCAGCTAGCAGTCTGGAGGGCTAAGGGAGGAGACAAGCACAGTAAACCTCACACAGCTGAGCTGATAAAACTAAGTTTCTGTAGATTGCTAAGATAAACGGCAGTGATGTTTGGTTAAGCTTTTTCAGTGACTGGATTTATCAAGAACAGTGCAAGTCTTTCCATTTTTCTATGGAACTATTATCTCTTAAGTGTTTCTATTAGACAGTCGTAGCACTAGTTCCCAGAAAGTACAAAGAGGTGAAAGACACAGGAAAACAGACAGAAAGTTTAACATTAGCCTTGCATAAACTATACCACAATTTCCTGACTTTACTGCTGCCATGCCTCTCTGACTGCTCCCAGCTCCCAGAACGATCATGCTGTCTCCTGTGATGCTCAGAGTGTATGTAAATCAGTCTTTCCAACTCAGCCTTCACCTTATTACTGAGATTTTTTTTTTTTTTGAAAAGAGATCTTGCTTTGCTGCCCAGGCTGGTCTTGAAGTTGGCTCAAATGATCTTCGTGCCTTGAGATCCTGAGTGGCCAGGGCTGAGAACAGGAATGACACCGCCTATGGCTTTTATTTTACTGAGAATTCTGATCAGTTTTTGTTTCTAGCACTATCTCAGCTTAAAAACCACTGTCCTTTGAATTCATTCTCATTATTCTACTTCTTAACCTTGTTGAGTAGTGTCTCTGAGATAAGGGTCACTTAAGATGATCAGGTACTGCATTAACTCCCAGCAGAACACATATTAGGAATGAAACAGGCACTGCTAGCAAGCATATGGGACTTTGGGCATGGACTGAAACTGTCACGGGCAAACCAGGTCATCATCACCTTAAGATTAAGCAAGATGAGGCGATGAGGAGAGGTGTCTTGATGCCTTTGGTTCTTAGCAACTAGCAACTAGGTCAGTGATGCCTTAGCTGTTGTTTGTTTGTTCCTCATAACCTTCCCCTTCTGACATTTCACTCATTGATCCAGGACTTGTAGCAACACATTTTTTTTTTTAAAAGAAACTTGTCGTAGAATGTAGTGCTGTAAAATTTCTTCTCTCTCTCTTTTAAACGTTGAAGGTTCACACAGGCAGTTGTTTTGCAAAGGAAGGTGGGAATTGCACAGTTTTGCCCTAGGCTCTCTTGCATTAAGGAGTGTTGTATCTGGCCACTTCTCAAGCCACCAGATGTGAAATAATTATTGCCCACTCGGATTACAAATCTCATTTTAATGTCTTTCAACATAAATAACAATAACAATAGTCAATTTGTGCATTCTGAGGCTCCCAAAAGGGGAGACCATACTCAAAAAAAAAAAAAAACTGACAAAGTGCTTACCTTAGCAAAAACAAGAATGAATAAAATAGCCAACTTCGATGAAGACCATAGCATAACATTGGGTTTGATGACTACAATTAACTCAACCAACAAAAACCAGGATAAAATCCAGTTCAGTAAAGCACTTGGGGAGTCTGAATCATGTATTTCAACTAGGGAAGTGATAGTGATTGTTTTTTGGGGTTATTTCCAGTTCTTCTGAGGACCTCTAAATACACATCTTTAAAACACTGGTCTAATGTATTTTCTGGAGACTATACAGATAAGGTGTTGATGTTGGGGAAGGATTGGGGGTTCCTGTTGGAACCTGGGAAGTAGAGACAGAAGGACCACACAAGATTGAGGCCAGCTTGTTGTCTAGCCAAAACAAAACAAAACAAAACACAAAGGCACCCCCTCCCAAAAATAACAACAAAACTCTAATATAGTCCAGAGTAAATCTCAATAGCTAGTTCCTAATGATACAATCTATCAATCTAAAACTTCAAGTAAATAAACTAACTTGAAAGAAAACTTACAATTTCTCTTCCTACTCTTTTGTTGTTGACAATGATTTTTACAATGATGGACTATGCAACAACAGGAGAGCCATCATTTCCAACTAGCTGAGTGCAGTTCACACCATTTTAATCCAAGGTCATAAATAAGATTAAGGCTGGGAAAGCCAGGGTGTGGTGCACACTTGGAATCTCAGCACTCTGAAGGTTGGCACAGAAAGATTGAAGTTCAAAGCCACCATGGGCTACATAGCAAGACTGTCTAAAGATAAAAGTTAGATTTGGTAATAAACAAAATGAAGAAGTAGAAATAAAGCAACAACCACATTCACTGTAAAGAGTTGACTGGTAAATAACATAAGTAGATCATGTGAGCAACGCAAGTGAGAGCAGAGATGTGAAGGTTTACTGGAGATTCAGAACAAGAGGACTGACCATGAAGCTCAAAGTGACTAATCATGACTACATAATCTTTTAGTGATTATAGAACATGCTTTATATAGAGCCCTTATTTAATATTGAGAAGTACAAATTGCTACCATTCTAGCAAAAGTTGAAGCTCGAGAAAGCTGAGCAACTTGGCTCAGATCTTTGAATCAGGAAATGAAATGTATACAAAAAAATATTCAACCAAAATCATAAAAATGTATCAGACCAACTTAAAATAAGACACACACAAACAAAACAAAACAACAAAAATCCTGAGCACCAAGGGTGAGACAGGAGGATTGATAGAGCCCAGGAGTTTGAGGCTAGCTTGGGCAACACAAAAATGCCTTGTCTCAAAATAAACCAAATTAAAAAGTGTTTGCTGTTTACAAGACACTGTGGGAAATACACTAGAGTGTAAGTTTGCCCTCCAAGTATCTGTAATCTTGCAAGGGAAGCAAGTGACAATAAAGTGAAACATTAGGCAACATTAGGTTTATGATTTGGCTAAGAACTGAGCCAACATCAGAGGAGATGTCAAAAGTAGACCTGGCTCACTGCCAAGGTAATGGGAAGATTAAAAAATTTCACAGGGATTCAGAGGAGCATGTCGAGTGGGATGGTTCTGGAAAAATCCCAGTGGAAGTTATGGGATTTCAATGAGGGCTTGTACAGAGAATAGGTATAGACTCTAGGAGGAGCATGGCTTCTGGAGGAAGGTGACTGTGTATTGGTGTTATTTTTTTATTCCTATCTTCATCATTTGATACAGTATACTATTATGCATAAAGACTGACTAATGACAGAAGGAATGAGCACATGTAGAAGAAAGATGGGATGTTTGGAAAAGAGAAGAAGTAAAAGTGTGATGAGAGTGGGAGAGACAGTGCAGGTAAACAGATTATTTTGCTCTAAAGTAAGTTGTCTGATAATTGGTTTAGCCAAGTGGTACAGGTCTCCAGACTTTCAGAGAGGTATACAGACATAGATATGAGGAATTCATCACAGTTTGAGTTCCAACATTGACTCTATAACTAGTGCTGTAATTGTGTGTATAAACTATTTAAGTCTCAGTTTCCTCGTTGTAGACCAGCAGTTCTCAACCTGTGGGTTGTGACCCCTTAGGGGTCAAATGGCTCTTTTACAGGGGTTGTCTAAGACCATCCTACACATCAGATATTTACATTATGATTCATAACAGTAGCAAAATTACAGTTATGAAGTAGCAGTGAAAATAATTTTGCGGTTGGGGGTCACCACAACATAAGGACCTGCATTTAATTCCTAAGGGTTGCAGCCTTAGGAAGGTGGAGAACCACTGTTGAAGATGAATGTCATGAGGACTGAGAGAAATAATGTGAGGCTAGGGGTATGATTCAAGTCTTCACAATCTTTGAACGTCTGTGTTCAACTCTCAGCAACAGAGGGACTTGGAGGGAAGAAAGCAAGCGAAGAAAAAGCAAACAAATAAGACCCAGGCATATAATCTAAGCACCCAGGAGGACGAGGCAGGTGGATCTCTGTGAGTTCCAAGCCAGCCAAGTCTACATAGTGGGACCCTGCCTCAAACAAAACAAAACAAGGAAAGAAAGGAGCCTGAACTGAAAGTGCTTGTCACATGGTAAATATAAATGGTAAGTCAGGGCTGGGAGACCGCTCATTCAATAAAGTGCTTGCTATTCAAGCACAAAGACCTGAATTTAAATCTCTCACACTCATGTAAAAAGGAAGGTACACAAAACCCCAGTGCTAGGTGTTTGGGAGACTAGAGACAGGAGATCCCTGGAGTTCATGGGCCAGTCAGTCTCACCAAACCCATAAACTCCATGTTCAGTGAGAGACCCTGTCTCAAAAAACAATGTGGAAAGCAATCAAGGAAGATACACAATGTAGGACTCTAACCTCCAGGCACATTTGCATCCATGTATGTTAGCATCCATACTCACACTACACATGTGTACACATATATGTATATATAGCCATACACACGTTATTACCACCATTTGAAATATTCCTGGCATAGTCTCCTCATGACTTAGTTCACTCAAACCTAATATAACATAATGACTCTTTACTGTATGAATACACATGCACACACACCTACTTTTAATGTTAGTGGAGCTGTAAAAAAACCTGGCTTATATATTAAGTCATTTATCAAAAATAAGTTGTTTTTTAGTAAAATTAATGATGCTGGATAATACATTGGCATACTTAATCATACTAGCTGAAATTATATTAAAACCCATGTATTAAACAAAAAAAATGAAATCTAACTGATTTGTACCGAGAGTTGTGAAGTAGTGGGAGGACCTGAATAAACCCTCTGGCCTGACTCACTTCATTATGGAGTTTAGAGCTCCAGGAGCTAAGCACCACACGCCTATTAGCTTTGCTGTCCACAACATTTCTGACACATCAGCCAGGATACAAATTGTCTAAATTCTTTTTTGGGAACTCAGGCTGCTTTTGTGTAGTTCAAACTGGGTGAGAATAGGGACACTTAACTAAGGCTTGTGCAAGTAGTGTCCACTGGGTGACCTTGTGATGTAAGAAATCAAAACCCCATTTTGAGGTATGCTAAAAACCATCATGTTCTGAACACATATTTAGGAAGAGCCATGGAGCTCAATTACACTGCCTGTTCCACTGTCCCTTCCCTTCAATTCCCTTTCTCCATGCCACCCTCCAACCTGCTTCACTTTCCCTCAAGACCCCAAGCTTTCTCCTCCAGGAGACAGGCTTGGAGCTTGGGCTTTCTGTCTCCTCATGTTGGTCTGCCTTATGCATGAACTATTTCCATTCTACAAAACTTATTATTTCAGTGGCTGGTGACCAGCCAGTCAGCAGCACAATACTGGCTCAGCGAGTTGTTTGCATACCTTTAGAGAAAACAGATAGATGCTAAAGGGGGAACAGAGGCTGAAAAGTGACTTCTTTAAAAGTAGCTTCTAGAGCAGTGGTTCTTAACCTTCCTAACACTGCGACCCTTTAATACAGTTACTCATGTTGTGGTGACCACAGACCATAAAATTATTTCCGTAGGCCAGGCCATGGTGGCACATGCCTTTAATCCCAGCACTAGGGAGGCAGAGGCAGGCAGATCTCTGTGAGTTCAAGGCCAGCCTGGTCTACAAGAACTAGTTCCAGGACAGGCTCCAAAGCTATAAAGAAACACTGTCTCAACAACAACAAAAAATGTCAGTTGCTACTCCATAACTATAATTCTATAATTTTGGTACTGTTATGAATCATAATACAAATAACTGATATGCAGGGTGTTGTTAGGCAATCGCTGTGAAAGAGCCATTTGACTCCAAAGGGGTTGAGACACGAAGGATGAAAGCCACTCTTCTAGAGTGTTTCCTGAAATAACCTTGTATGTTTTTATACCTAGAGTCAAATGTCATTAATCAAAATGAAATGATGATATTAAAAGTTCCAAACTCACCAATTTGGGACTACCTAAATTTAATGTATATTTTAGTTTTCCTATAATATTAATCAAAATAAAAAAATGGTTTACTATGAAGAAATATTTTATACAAATGGAAATGAAAAGAGCCTTCTTGTGCATTGAGTTAGCCAGAAATTTAATTTTACCAGGAACAGGGGCCTATGGTGGAACACAGTGGCAGAGTGGGTGAGTATTAGCATGCTTGAGGCCCAGAATTCAATTCCAGCACTTGTCTAGAAACAAAAAAATAATAGTAGTTTTACCAAGAATAATCTATTCCTTGCATGGGTTGACCACCTCTTCATATGATAACACTCTAATAAAAGAACTGGAAAACTGTTCAACTTGACAGTCATTGGCACGAAACTATCTACCTCGGCGTGTAAGTTTTGAAAATATCAGAGATGTGTGGTACTGAATTATGTTTCTGTATCAGTACTATCTCTGTGACTCAGCCCCATAGACAAATATCTATTTTACATCTCCATCCAAATATCTCATAGGCAACTCAGAGTTAATGGTCATCAACTAAATTTACATCAATTCCCCTAATACCATCCTCTTTCATTTAGTCCTATCTTCTAAATGGTTGGACCCATCTCCCAGCCGATCATCTGCAAAAGGTCATACATGTCTGTGCTAACAGCTATATCCTTTTGACTCTACTTGTTAACTATTTACATTTGACTCCTTCTCTGCCTCTTTATCCTTGTAATTCAGGCCAGCCACCTCTCACATACCCCCACCCGTACACGCATGCGCACACACACACACACACACACACACACACACACACACACACACACACACACCCTTTCCTATCAGGTATCCCATCTATTCTAATCTCCTCCATTCTCTTGCTGTTGGCCAGAGGGATCCTCTAAGGATGCCAATTAGAAAACGTCACTTCCCTACCCTCAGTTTAACTTCTAGCTGACTTCTGCCTTAAACCCAAACTTCCACTTTCTCTGAAGCCTCAGTTGACTACTTTCCTCTTAAGTCAGTAAGAGAGAAGCTTTTCCCAGCCCAGAGCCTCCACACCTCACTTTGTCTCCTGCTGTTCTCATGACTTCCTAAGGTAATTCTCCACGTCAATTGGTAGTGTATAAAAATCACTTCTTCCAACAAAGACCAGATAGTCCCCTCCTGTTCTAAACAACTTACCATATTCCCTCTCCTTCCTTGTGGTACTCATCATTTCATGACAACTTGCTTGCCTTCTGCCTTCCCACCACACTGTAGACTCACTGCTGTGGCACAGTACCAGCAAAAAAGAACAGTGGCCAGTAGAGTTTAGGGTTATGCAAGTTACTTAATCAGCCCTATTTTGTTTTTCATTTGTGTGTGTGTATATATGGCACATGTGAGCAATGCCCATGGAGGTCAGAAGAGGGTGTCAGATTCCCTAGAGCTGGAGTTACAGGCAGCTATGAGCCATCTCATATGGGTGCTGGAAACCTAACTTGATGTCCTCTAGAAAAGCAGCAAGCACTTTTAACCACAAAGTCTTCTCCAGCACCAAAGACATGCTGTTGTTTGCTTGTTTGTTTTTGTGGGTTTTTCCTTCCTTCCTTCTTTCCTTCCTTCCTTTCTTCCTTCCTCCTTTCTTTTATTTTTTCTTTTCTTTTCTTCCTTTCCTCCATTCTCTCCCCTCCCCTTTATCCCACCAGAGACAGGGTTTCTCTGTGTAATAGTCCTGGATGTCCTGGAATTCACTTTGTAGACCTGACTGTCCTTGGACTCATAGATCTGCCTGCCTCTACCTCCTGAGTCTTGGGATTAAAGGCATGCACCACCACCACTCAGCTAAGACATGTTCTTAACTTGTGGAATTCAGTCTTTATAATGATTTGTGATGACACAAAGACAATATTTTTATTTTTACATTCATGTGTGGATCTACAGGAATCTGTGGGTCTCTATTTGAGACACTGATGGCCTGCCTCCTTAAGATCTAAAGTTTCATCATTTCTGAGAGAAAAATAGATATTTATCTTCTAGATTTCTTCCCAGCAATACAGACCCACACATGGGCTTGTGAAGTTAGGTCTTAGAAAGAACACACACAATTCCACTGCACTGAGGAATCCATTTGAAGAGCAATAGACTCTTAGGTAATGCTTTTAGGCAATAGCATGAGAAGCACTCAGTTTTTTCATTGTGTGTGACTAATGGAGGCTGATGAGAATATCTACCTGCATTCAGATGGGATGAGAGCTTTTATTATCTGGAAAAGGATGTGAGAAAATGAATTTAAATGTGAAAAGAAACCAAGAGATATCAAGAGCAAACAAAGCAATTAAAAATTGGGCAAAGGACATTTTTTTTCCAAAGAAGATGTATAAACAACCAATGATACATGAGAAGATTCTCAAGAGTCATTAGTCATCAACAAAAAGCAAATCAAAACCATAGTGAGATAATATTTCACACCTAACAAGATGGCTGCTATACAGCTGCAAAGTACATAGAAACTTTGAACCCAAATATATTGTTGGTTGGAATATAGACTGCTGACTTGGTAGTGGAAGCTTGACAGTTCTTTAAAACATAAAACACAAGCCACACATGCCTTTTAGTTCAACAGTTAAGAACCTGAGAGGCAGGAGGATGGCAAGTTCAAGGCAAGCCTGTACAAATTAAGACCCTGTCTCAAAAACAATTACAGCAAAATCCCATGGAATTACCACATTCCACTGTTTAGATATGGCTTGTTCCTCCCTAAAGGTTTAAGTGTTAGAAGTCTGGTTCTCAGTGTGGTGATATTAAGTGGTGGTGGGACTGTTAAAAGGTGGGACCTCTGGGGACACTGCCTTCAGAAGTGACTGTGGTACCTGGCTGGTTCTCCCTTCAGAGTTGTTACTAAATAGCAAGATTTGCCCTGCCCAGGCTTCCCTGAGTCCTCCCCTCCATTTCTGGTACTATGATAGCACTCTCTCCAAAGTCCTCACCATAGCCCAATCAAGGCCAGAACTATGCTCTGCAGCCTTTAGGATTGAGAGCTAAAGTAAGTTTTTCTTCTTTTCAGAGTGTCCATCCTTGTCTATTTATATCAATGGAAAATGGATTAATTCACCATGTGACTCCATGGTTCTACACCTAAGTATATTATATCTCAAAGAACTGAGAGCAGAAACTTCAACACACCGGTGAACATCAATAGTCATTGCAGTGCAATTTGCAAAGGAAAAGATTTTAAAAATGTAAGTGCAACAGATGAATGAATAAAATGTGATACATTGGAGTATTATGATAAAATGGAGTATTGTTCAGTAACAAAAGGGAATGATATTCTGATACACATTATGACACATGAGTGAACCTTAAAGACATTGTGCTAAGTGAAACAAACCATGAATAAAACCACACATATGGTATGATTTCCATTGATATGAAACAATTGGGATAGGCAAATTCAAAGAGGCAGAAAGCAGAAGAGAGGTAATCCCAAAGCTAGGGATGAGCAATGGGGTAGGGGTTACTGTTCAGAGGGTACAGAACTTGAGTTTCCATGACAAAAAAGTTTTAGAAATAGATATAAGGGACAGCTGTACAACAGTGTGAATATCATTAATGCCCCTGAGTTTAGTTAAAATGGTAATTTTTTGTTTAATATTTTTCTATAATAAATAGGAGATATGAACAGCTTGCTGTTTACTGATTGACCATTTTCAACTCTAAGTTAGTTCTAATCTCAGAAAATCATAAATTATTCAGGAATCAGCAGCTTGTTACTATGGAGGTAGGATGCCCCTCTCAACAGTGCTGCAAAATCATTCCCGTCAGCCACCATCCTAACACTCTGTGGTCTTAGTTGCTGCCCCCTGTTCCCTCATTCTGCCTCTGAGGCTACTTGGGACTAAACCCAGTGGAAAGGGGTAAAGGTGACTACTCACAGCAAATGGTCTGTTTTTCAGGCTTCTTTTTGCTGGAGTCCTTACCATGTGCCCGGGGGCCATGTGCTAAAATTATCTAAATATAAACAAAATGCTGCTTTCCTGAGTAAGGTCTCATCTGCCAAGATTCCACTTAGATTGCTGATTTATAGGTGTGCAGACTCCCACACAGAGGGTCACCACGGGATGCAAATGAACCACTGAATTCTCAGGCCAGGGAGGACAAGGCAGCCTTGGTTAAAACAATGAATTTCTGTCTTTTTTACCATTATGTTCTTTTCACCTCATCCCTCAAACTGCAAGATCATTTCTTCCAAGGTTATTTCTATGTATATCACAGCAAATTGGCCACTCTTCTAAAGATAATGTGATAGTCCATATTGAGAAATAAGCTAGTATCTATAACTTAACAGCCCTTTAACCAATTACCAAGTATTTTAGCAGGCTGGCCACTTCTACCAGCCTTCTCAGCAGCTCCCAATGAACCTTCAGTTTGTAGTTGCCTGGCTGTCCTACTTGGAGTTTTAGTTTCTACCCAAGAACCAAAGAGCCATTTATGAAAATCTGCATTTCTCTTTATATAAACAAATACTCTAAATTTCTACCTGGGGGAAAGGGAGTTTGAGAGATAAACTGCCAAGCTTGAAACTCCATAATGAAAAGAGACAAAGATATCTTCAAATCACCAGTTGGCTGGAACTGGCCTGCCAAGTGTGAAGTGTGTGACTCTGCTCATTCCTGATCAGAAAGATGGAAAGAATCATTGACCTCCAAGATAATATGATAAGTGATAATGTCCTGGGACAGCAAAAGTATACAAAATGGGTTTGGACAAATATTCTTACAGGCAGTTTTCTCACTTCCAACATTAACCAGAGGGCTCTGCTGACTTGGTTGCAGCTGTAACTTTCCCACTGTACAGAGTATTAAGACTTCATGCTGGCTTGGTGCTGGAGTGGTCTGGAAAAGGTTATTCGGTATCACTGAACTGCTGTAAGTTCAGATGCATTTCTCTAGCCCACAGTTAATCCTGGCAAAACATTTCCAATACAAGTGCAATAAGCTGTATTGTCTGACTTTGGGGTTTTTAACAACTCAGCCCACCAAATTTTGGGGTTGGGAAGGGTTGCAAAAAGCATCAGGAAGTATAAGGTATCTGGCAACTTTAGCTAGCTGGAGGACAACTGCAATCATGGGTTTAATGGAAAGATTACTGAGTTTGGGACGACTTGTGTGTGTGTGTGTGCGTGAGTGTGTGTGTGTGTGCTTTCTTTAACCGGCATCACTAGATCTGTTCAGATATAAATTTCTGTTTTTTAGTTAATCTTCTCATGAAAATATAAACATAGCTCCTTCTTATAATAAAAGCATTCTTGGCAAATTTTAAATTAACCAAAGGTGAAAAAAAAAAGCTAGAAGCAAATTAACTTTTAAGTTACTACAGTGGGCATTTTTAAAAATCTTATTTCCATTAAATTAGGTCAATTCTGAGTTTGGCTTCCTTTTAACAAAAAGTTAACATAGCAGTTGTCTTAGTTAGAGTTTCTATTGCTGTGAAGAGACGCCATGACCACAGCAACTCTTATAAAGGAAAAACATTTAATTAGGGTGGCTTACATTTTCAGAGGTTTAGTCCATTATCATCATGGTGTGACATGGTGGTGTGCAGGCAGACATGGTGCTGGAGAGGTAGTTGAGTGTCCTACATCTTGACTTGTAGGTAACAGAAAATGGTCTGTGACACTGGGTGTGACTTGAGCATATATGAGATTTCAAAGCTCACCTCCACAGTGACACACTTTCTCTAACAAGACTATACCTACTCCAACAAAGTCACACCTCCTAATAGTGCCACTCCCTTTGGGGGCAATTTTCTTTCAAACCACCATAGCAGCCAAATGAAAAACTCAATTAAAAGCATGCAAAACCAGTTAGTCATGAAAAGCAACATTTAAACATGATTGACAAGCCCCTAAATTTTCATGAAAGAGACTGAGAGAGCAAGAGGAAAGAAACAACATAAAGCCTCTTTGTTGGCGGCATTTGTAATTTAACTTTCACTCATTTAATAAATATTTACTGATTAGCTATTAAGAGTCATATACTATGCTATATACTAACTATAATGAAGATGATGTTGATTTTTGCTTCCAAAAAACATTTTACAGTTAAGAAAATACATAGACATTTACCAATTAACTGTTTGCTCCTTTGTTTTTGTTTTTCTTTGAAATAAGGTTTCATTGTGTAACTCAGGCTAGTCTGGATTCCCTACATAGCTCAGGCTTTGAACTCCTAAGTGCTGAGATTATAGGTATGTGTGCCACACCTAGCTTCTGAATTGATTCTTAGGGGCTCATCTTTCAATGAGTTCTTCAATAGGTACTGCAGACATGCAAACTGACATGTCTACTTCTGACGTCTGAGATGAACTCAGTCATGTATCTTCGTTTCACTCTGGGCCTTTCTATCAGCTGTTCTACCTTCACTTCAATTTTTCAATAAGTCCAGAATTAGCTCATCTTCCTAAACACAGCTTCATTCCTGTTTCTTTTCATACCTCTATTTCTGTACATCAGTCAAAAGTTATGGGGTATGATGTCATTTCTCCATCCTCAATATATACCTTTTATCCAATAGGGGTGTTTTGAATTTCATATTTTTGAATATTTGCATTTATATGCTGAGATATCTTGGATGACAGACTCTAGACTATGCACAAAGTTCATTTATACCCCGTGTACACCTCAGATCCACAGTTTGAAAGTAATTTTATACAGTATCTTTTGTGCACCTATCTGTTAACAGCAACCTGTCACACGAAGTTAGGTGTGGAATTTTCTGTTAGTGTTATCATGTTAGCTTTCAGATGTTCAGATTAGAGCTGACGAATCATAGAATTTAAAAACATAATACAGTCCTGTAGCATACTTTGGATCTCAGGTTGATAAATTTAAAAATAAATTCTAAGGGCTGGGAAGACAGTTAAGTGAGATGGCTCTCTTGGTAAAGGCACTCACCCCAAGCTTGGTGACATGTCTATGCTTCAGAACCACATAAAAGTAGGAGAGAACCTACTGTACAAAACTGTCCTCTGACTTTCATGCACCTCCTCATGTGTAGACTCACAGTACCAATGAATGAAAACCAGTAAGAATCAAGGTGAATGGCTCCTGAACAAGGACACTGGAGGCTGACCTCTGACTTTCACATTCATTCTCTAGCACACAGAATTCTTAGTGAAGACCACTAATAATACTATGCTTATTTATTAGAAAGAAAGATGTTTGAACAATTTAATTTTAGTTGAATTATAATTTTATAACTTGAATATTAGCTAGGAATTGTGTTAAGCACTAGATAGTCTGCATTCTTAAGAAGTGTGCTACAGTAAGACCAGGCACAGACCATCCCATCAAAGCTAGATGAGGCAACTCAATAGGAGGAAAAGTGTCCCAAAAGTAGGCAAAAAGAGCCAGCGACTGCCCTCCCTCTTATTGTAGCATATTATGCAGTGTTTGGATGATGTCCCTGGGAGGCCTGTTCTTTTCTGAAGGGAGACAGAGGGGCAGGGATCTGGGGAAGAGGAAAGGTGAGGGGGACCAGGGAAAGGGAAGGAAAGAGAAACAGCAGTTGGGATGTAATATATGACAGAAGAATAAAGGGTACTACAGAAAAATTTACTCATACCAACAATAACAGGATATAATTGGTCCCGTCCAGTTAAGAGCTCAAAGCTGTTGAGAGTCTGGTATCAGACCATTGGAGGTAACCACACTACAGTCCAGGGAGACGTCCACCACAAAGTTTACAGACTCCCTTCAGAGAGGGCGGAACACCACCTTGGAGTTTTAGAGAGGCATAGAAGGTGGCTCTGCAGTGAAAATGAAATTAGATGATGGACTATTCATCTGGGGATACATCTGCAATCAAAATGAAAAGTAAGGAAGGTTTTTCCACCCAGTAGCATTTAGTACCTGAGAACTGAGTATATGAAATTATGTATTCTGAGATGCTTGTTCACTGTTATTATTGATTTTGTTACAAAGTATAGTAGATAAAAGAGTGACTTTACAAAATAAGAATATGCCCTGGCAAGATGATTATCAACCCACCACATATCATGCTAGTTTAGGATATGCTAGCTGCCACTGTCCCAGGCCCAGTTTCTCTTTAGTAAGATGTGAATCTGCAGGGGCTGAGTGCTCTGTCAGACTCAGGGATTCAATTTGTAAGAGAGTGGCTGCCTACTGTTAGCACAAGGCAGCTTACTCTGATAATGTACTGTAGGGTGCCAAGGCCTCCTACATCTTCATGCTTTTCATGTTGGTTTGTAGCAATAATTAACATGAACAATGAACTTAAAATTTTTCCTGAGTTAAGATTGTGAGACACTGAAGAGTTCCAGAAATTCTCTGAACTCATATCACATAGATAAACAGCTAAGCAAATAAATTGCTGTTTTGGGGGGTTAATTTTATTTTGTTTTTGATGATTAGGGATGGGACCTCATATATGCTAAGTATGGACTCTACCATTGAACACCACAGATATCCCAAGTTCCTAAATAAACTGTGTGTGTTTCTTATTGTATGAAATTATTGTACTATGACGTCTGAAACTGAAAAACAAATGCAGGTATATGTAAATAATCATAACAAACAGCTAGCTCTTGCCACAGACTGAGTCCCAGGAAGCAAGGCACCCAGATATATCTCTATTAATCTTTAGTTACTGGAAGTTCATTATCATCATGAAACAAATAGATAGCAGCACATCAAAAGACAAAGCCCACAAAACTGGGAAGAGACAAAAAGCACACACTGTGCTTTGCTTTATTTTGTAATAATTAAGGAACTCAGGAATAATAAGGCACATTGCTCCAAATCAATAAAGACATCTCTAAGATATTTTTCTAATATCTTCAGAAAAAAATTAGTATGTTCTAGAAAACAGCTCTTGTTGTAAATCTCTTGTACTTGGTATGATGTGTTGGCTTCCATGAGAAGTCCACTCTTTTTGGGAATGACTTGGACTTGGCAGTAAGAAGGGTCAGACAGGGGCGTGTAAGAGATTATGGATGTGAGCGGTATAGAGTGAACTGACTCACTTCTCTCTGTTTTTATTTCTTTTGGGGAAAAGAGTAAAAGTCATGATAATGGTAATACTCTAAGAACAGTCCTATAACAGTTTCTGAGTTCTTTATTAATCTGTCCTTGATTCTAGAAATAGACACACTCTCCTACTTAACAGACAAAGAAACTGAGGTCTAAAGTCTTTGAGAACTAACCAGTTCACTGAAGAGATAACATTTGTTGACTTCCCAAGCAGTGCATTTTTCTGGAATTATAGAGTATGATCTAGAAGCCAGTTAATGAAAAGCTTAGTATGAGGCACATCTACAGTAGCAGGAAAGGCCATTCTCACTGCATGATTATACTACTTCCCAATAACAATCCTCATAGTCTAGTGAAAGTAACAAAAACAGATTTTGTGGCTTATTAGTCATGATAAATTTCTCAGGGTATTTATTGTAGAAAACTAACAAAACTAGACCTTGTCAACTGTATGTAAACTCCAGTGGTTACTTCTGGACGCAGAGGTGCTTTGGCTTTACAGCACTCTCTGAAAGAAATTGAATAACACGTTGTGAACACTCAACTTCTACAGGACGATTTCAAATCTCCATGGGAATTTAGATTTGCACAAGTTATTAGGATGTGACCTTTCCCTTAGATTTCTTATTTTAGGATCAACTTAACATGGTATTTCCCCAGTGGGAGCTGCTGTACTTCCTTCGCAGATAAGCAAAAGCAATCACAAATTACAGTGAGTAAACTCAGGGAAATATATATTTCTGACGATGCAGATGAAAATGAAATCTTAAAAGGAGACCACACTACGTGTTCTTGGATTTGAAAGGAAAAGCCATGTGGTTTGCTAACAAAAGGAAACAACACTCGTGCCATTATGGTATTTCCCTGAAATTTATTCCTGATTGTTTCTTGTCCTGGCTAAGTCTTGTGACTTTTAAAGATTATTAAAGATGTTTACGTCACTTAATTTCCTATGTCCTGCCTACAGGGAGTATAAAAAGTTAAAAACATCAAATAATTTAAATGGTTTCAGATCATAGGATCTAGAGAACAAGGAGTTCATAAGCTTAAAGAAAAAAACTAAAATAAAATGAAAGCGATCTTAGCTGCTTTCCCTTTGCCCCACTGAATAATAGTAGCTTTTATAATTGTGTGATTTATATGCATTATTTGCAACATACAAATGATTGGCAGAAACTAAAAGATAGGTGCTCAAGGCATGTGCATACATACACACAGACTTAACCTCTGAAAGAGTTAACAATAAAAAAAGAATTTCATCCATAAACTAATATTTTTCCTATTCATTTTAACTGTAAATGTTTCTATCTTCAATTTTCCTCTTATGCTTTCTTTGCCCTAAAAATATTCTTCCAAATATTTAAAGTATAAATTTAAAATAGTTGATTTTTTTCAAGGTACTAAGACCATTATCACCTTAAAATTGTTAGTAATATTTTTTAAAGATTTATTTATTTTTATTTTATCTGTATGAGTGTATCTATGTCTGTACACTGTGTGTATGCCTGGTGCCCAAGGAGGCCAGAAAGGGCACTGGATCTCCTGGAACTAGAGTTACAGACTACGTGAGGCACCATGTGGGTGCTAGGAATTGAACTCTTAATTACTGAGCCATGTCTCCAGCCCCCTATAATAATTTTTCAATTGATGAAAAAATTTTTTTGAGAAATGATCTTCCTATATAGCTCAAATTGGCCTTGAATTTGAGATCTCATTGTCTCAGCCTCCTGAGTGCTGGGATTATAGGTCTGTGCTATCATGCTTCACTAAATGTATATAATTTCAAAGTTGGGTTGTATTCTATTTTATTGGATCTACATTTTCAGAAGTTGTTATTCCTTCCTCATAGTCAGCAGTACATAGATTTAGTCATCAGCACATGTAGTAGTGTGTTACATTTTATTTAAATTTACGTAGCCTTAGGAAATATTCTGTAGGAAATAATCCTTGCTATAAAGTCAGTTGTTGGTTTTATTGGTTGGTAGGGTTGGTTTGTTTGTTTGACTTGGAGGGATGGGGCTCAAGTGCTTGTGCATACGAGAAACCACTCTACCACTTCAGCTATATCCCAACCCTACTGTTTTTTTGTTTTGTTTTGATTTTTAGAAAAACAACAACAAAATCACTTGTGTTACTTTATTCCTAAATAAATGGTAAACTCTGTACTCCCCATATCCTTCCACTATCACATAATCACAAATAACACAGGTAAAAGCTAATTCATTTAAACAAGCTGGTTATGATGAGACACAGTTCTGTAATCCTAACATTTGGGAGGTGGAGAACAAAAAAGAAGTCATTTGAACTTGTTCATTTGTTACTAGTGTACCCTAATGAAGCAAAAACAATATAATTATCCAAGCAGTACCATTAACAATTCCTCTTAACTGAAGAAGACAACCTTGAAAATTAAATGGAATATGTGCCAGAAAATAATTGTGATATATAATAGCATAAATAGTTATTTCATCCAAAAACCAAACCAAATTGAAACAAGAAAACAAACAAAAACCAAACAGCAACTAAAACTTGGCTTAGTAAATTAGGTAATGTCACTACAATGGAAAGTCTTGTTGCCATAACAACATATCTGTAAGTCAGACAGAAACTAGAGAAAATGTAAATGTCCTAGCAGCAGAGTAAATGAGCCAAGTGGGATATACAAAGGGAAAAACATATCCCTGTTAACAAAAACTAGAAAAATTATGGGAGAAAGTTTTTGTGTGATTATGATATTTTTATTTTAAATACATTTTCATAGATTTTTTTTGTTTTTTTTGTTTTTTGGGTTTTTTTTGTTTTTTGAGACAGGGTTTCTCTGTGGCTTTGGAGCCTGTCCTGGAACTAGCTCTTGTAGACCAGGCTGGTCTCGAACTCACAGAGATCCACCTGCCTCTGCCTCCTGAGTGCTGGGATTAGAGGCATGCGCCACCACTGCCCGGCGGCATTTTCATAGATTTTTAAGAATAAAAGTGTTTAGAATAAAATGATAAGAGGGACAAAGGGGGCAAATGAATATGATAGAGGTACATAGTATATTAGTATGAAAATCTTGTGATGAGACTCATTCTTAAGAAAGAGAGGCAGAGAGTGAGATAGATGATAGATAGATAGATAGATAGATAGATAGATAGATAGATAGATGATAAGTGGGGGTGGTGTGGCCTGAAATCCCAGCACTTTGGAGGTGAGGCAAGAAGATTGTCACAAGTGTAAAGACAGTTTGAGCTATATAGTGAATTCCAGACCCATCTAGAGTACATGAAGTCCTGTCTCACAAAACAACAAAAGGGCTAGAGATATGGTTCAGTAATTATGAGCATTCGCTGCACTTCCAGAACACCAGAGTTCATTTCCCAGCAACTCACAACTCACAACTGTCTACAACTCCAGCTCCAGGTATCCAACACCTTTGGCTTCCACATGCACATGCATACCTATGAGTAATTAAATTTACTAAAAATTAAGTCTAAAAAATGCAAACAAAAAAGAAAAGAAATCACTGTAAACCTTGACTGCAGCTCTGTAGTAAAGTGTGTACTTAAGAGTTTGGGAAGCATTGGGTCTAATCCCTAGCACAATCGAATTAAGAAAAAGAAGAAAAAAAGTAAAGTAAAACAAACCCATTAGCTAAAATTCCAAGTAATTTATGTTACCTTCACATATGGTTGTAAACATACCACTTGCCTACTCTTAAGGTTTTAATGCCATGTATGATCTGTATTTCAACCCGAAGCTCTGAATACAGGCATAGAGGTCAGCTAGGCAGAACTGAGTACAGAAAGCACGCCCCAATGCTGTCTGTGTCACATAGAGAAACTGATAAAGATCGCTGGGTCTTATTATAGAGTTATGATTCGCTCTACCAAGTACAGCTATAGTTGAATTCCTCTGTCATAAAATCACTGGGACCAAACAAGTTCAAATAGCTTTTTATCTACATGCTTGTCTCCCTCACCATCCATTAACGTATTTCTTTTGGGGGCTTTTCTTCTTTGTATAGATTCATCCGCCTTAGTTGTAAATTAACCCACAGGCAACTCATTGGGTTTTTCTTTGAACTTCATAATTTATGGCACAGGGACCATTTAAACTGCCAGTGGGCAAATTATGTTCAGAAAATCATCCCTAGGTTTAAAAACAAAACAATCCCAAGGGTAAAGGCACCATTGCAAAGAAATGAAATGTTAACTATTGAAGACGTCTGTAATTTCTTTTTTTCCATTATAGAAACATATACATAAATTTAGCATTTTACCTATTTTTACGTGTTTTAAGTCCCTCCAAAATGTCAGTTCAGTGGTGTTAAAATACATTTGCCATGGCAAGTGGGCGTCATCAGGAACCTTTCAGTTTGTAAGATGGAAATTGTTCCCATTCCATGCTCATGTCTCACTCCTGCCCCAGCCTCAGCAGCCCTCGCTCCATTATCTAGGACTCTAACTGCATTAGGAACATCTTCTGCTAGGCTTCCTTTCTCTTAAAATCTGGTAACCGATGCAGTTTACTAAGTTGGTTAAACATGCAAGCGAGTTTAAAAAAAAAAAATTCAGGGTCAAACTCCAAATACTTAGCATTTAATTTTCATGCCAAATAACTGAATTTAGATCATTCCTTCAGATGCCAAAGTGCATATTTGTCTCATTTTGAAGGGTTTGGTCTCTCTGCTTTAAATCACTTTATACTTTTCTAAGGTTAAATCAATTTTCAAAACAAACTCAAGGCTGTTATTGATTTCCTTTAGATATCTAAGCTCTCTTCGTGTTACTTGTCCTCAGCTGCACTCCCCGACATTCTTATTAACAAGCAGTCTTCACCCATCCCACTGCTCAAAAATAAGATTCTAGGTAACAAAGAGTGGGGATCAAGAGTTTATGGATGAGATTAAGGAACAAAACCAAAAACAAACCTTGAGAGGTTCTCGTTTGAACATTTGCATCCTATCCTGTCCCCAGCTGGATTAAACAATTTGCTACAACTGAGTTCCCAGGGAGGCGCATATTTGTGAAGTTGGGATCTTCATATTCAGTGGTTAGGGTAGGATGTAACAGTGGTAGAGTGCTCACCTAGAACTTTCAAGCCCCCGAATTTGATCCCCAGAACTGCAATAAATTAAATAAATAATAAATAAAATCACGACCAAAACATTTTATAACTGGGAAATTATTTAACTTAAGGCTTACAGAAAAGATAAAAAGATGACAGATATCAACCTTGTGGAACTTTCCCCACAGTTCACATGTTCAAACCCTAGCACAATTATCAAAAATAAGCTGACATAGTAATATCCGCCCCTTTATTTGGATTTCTCCAGCTTTCTCACTACTCTTAGTCCCTCTCCAGCTCCAGGATCCACCACACTCTCTTTCTATGTCTCCTTGTCTTCTTTTAAGTGTGTGATGGTTCCCATCTTAGCCTGTCTTTTATGCCTCTGATGCTGTTGAAGCATGTTGCTCCGGTATTCTTAAGCTGTCTCTGTTCAGGGTATGTCTAATGCTTTCTAATGATTCAGCTGAGGTTATAGAATTTAGGGAAGAACACCAAACAGGTCCTGTGTCACTCTCAGGACACCTCACAGGACAGACAGCTCACTACAGCTTACTACTGTTGATACTGACCTCGGCTGCTTGGTATGGTTGGTGTCTGCCAGGACTCTGCACTGTAAGTCTCTTCGTTCCCGTTTGTAATTAACATGCATGGGGGAAATACTTGGAAGCTGTGTAAATATCTTATTTCTCCTTAAGTTCTTATCCACCCACTAAAGTCAGTGCTCATTGGTGGAGCCAACCTGCAGCAAAGGTTGCTATGGTTCTCTGACAACAACTTTCTATTGCCCTCACTTCTAAGTTCTGTAAAGAAGAGTCACCATTTTCTCCGTCTCCATTTATCCATTTACCCAGTCAGAACTCTTGCATATTTCACAAGGGGGGCTATAATGCAGTTCCACAGTTAGTGGTTTTATTGCTCAAATTGTCTCAGCTTGACTGCTGGGTTGTCTCCAGCCACCCTGACTCTTCTGGAGCACACCCTGGCTTCTGGCACTACACGGGCCTCCAGGCTTGTGCTGGACTGTTTTTCCCTCAGTTTTTGAACCAACCTCTTCTACAAAGAACTCCACTTTCTTTTGGGAGAAAATGGCATTTGTACACCACAGTTTGGTCTGCTACTGATGAGGCTCTTTTTTATTTTGTTTTATTGGTTTTTTTGAGACAGGGTTTCTCTGTGTAGCTTTGGAGCCTGTCCTGGAACTAGGCTCTTGTAGACCAGGCTGGCCTCGAACTCACAGAGATCTGCCTGCCTATGCTTCCCGAGTGCTGGGATTAAAGGTGTGCACCACCACCGCTGGGCTCTGAGGAGGCTCTTATCTTGGTCCTTTCAGGGAACAGAGCTAAGGAACATGCATACATGCACTAACACACACGCACACACAATCTGCATTAATTTGTAAATTATTTATTTGACAGTTCTTTTTTCAATACATCTGCAGGTTTCAGAAAAATGGGCCATCCTGTGACTTTCCTTGTTGACTATAATCAATAGTCCTAAAACTACATAAAATTTCAGAGTAACTTACATTTCCAGGCAAAAAGGCACACTTGCAGACTAAGAACTACCTTAGCACACTAGAGTAGGTCTTGAAGGGATGATGGATTTCCCAGAACTTTGTCCACAGGCCCTGAAGTCATACCCCATGCTACCAAGGAAGAAGTACCTTCATGTAGTACAAGCTAAAGTCAACAATTCTCCTCAAAAAAAACATGTTTCATATATATGTCTATCTAACCAGAGGTTAGGACTGCATGGCCTATGAGGACCAGACAAGATATAGCTACCTAACTTTAATCATAAGTATAAAACTCTAAAATAATGAACTTGGAGTCATTACATGGGTATAAGAATAAGAAGTTAGAGGGTTATTTTTAAAGATTTGTGCTATACCCAACTTCTAGGACATTTTCCTATCTTTGTTTTGTCTTAGACAAGTATGCTATTATAAACTACAACTAACAGGCAAATTATGTAGAAGAAAGTAAGAGGCAGTGAAAAAATAGAAGTGTTTAAAATACAAACAAAATATAATAAACTCTGATGTACATACCTATAAAGAGTAGTCCTTGTTTAAAAAAATATCTTTCTTGGATATCAATGGTTCACAGTTAGCTTCTTTCAAATCTGAATAATTAAAAATAAATAATATTTTCAAATTTCATTGGTACTTAAAATCCTTAGATCACCCAAGCTTCCAAAATGCAAATATACGCATTAATTTTCATTCCAATATTTCTTTCTCCTGCACATATAAAGCTTTATATTCTCTAGAAATAACCAGCATACTGTCAAATGACTCATTGTGCATCAAGCAGGATGAAAAAACTCTCAGAACGGTTACATAAAAGAGACAGAAGGAACTTTGATCCACTTCTCTTCCTTTACCAGTCAGATCATCAACATGATGCAAAACTTTTTTATTGCACTCATTTAATACATCAAATTAATAATAACTATATCACCACTCAGACTCAGGAAAAAAACTAGACCTATAAAGGGATTAACAAACTCAAAAGACAGGGGGCTGGAGCTCTGGATATGGCTTACTGATAAAAGCCACACCAGAAGCTGCTGTTCGTATCCATTTCTGGGGTTGGGGGTGATGCAAGTTGGATAAGAGTTATACATTGCAAAGCTGATGTTTACTGAAATTTGATTTTGTCTGGAAGCTACATAGTTGAGAAGTGTAAGGTCACAGTAGAGTGGCCAGCCTGCTTGAGTATGGGAGATGCAGTACACACCACGCTAAGCAGACTTTTCAGAGGAAGGTCCAGGGAGCAGATTGTCTAAATAATGATTCACATCCTTGTCTCTTAAAATGCTCAGAGAGCCCAGAATAGGACATTCAGTAAAGACAAAACAGCATCCGGTGCCAAGAGCCTTATCAGGAGGGCCGGGGAGGCCCAGCTTGCAGACCCAACCTTCTGCACACTTGACACACACAAGACTCCAATGCCTGATTTTCCGATTTCTTGGGCTGACAGAAACTGTTCTGTTATGCGATGCATGGTGTAAAAATGTTACATCATGAAGATGAACGGTTTTCTCATTCTGTTATGAACTATAGCCAGTGAGCTTTGCTTGCTGGTGTTCCCCAGCATTGCGGAGTACTGCTGCTTGGAAACCAGAGTTTTAACGGCATCTCAGTATCAATAGTAAACTGCAGTTCTGTTCTCAGAGCCGGACAGTCTTCTACAGGAAGAGCTCATTTGTCAGCACTTTCTGCCTGTATGCTTTGTCTTTTGGCTGTGACTGCTGACCTCCACCATAATGATTTGCATAAACACTCTAATTTTTCTAGTCAGCAGTGAAGACAGCATCCACACAGAAACTGCTTATTATGTATAGCATGTTTAACACAAGGAAAACTACTTTATCTATAAGAAATCACTACTCTGATTTTTAAAAAAGCATATAAGATAAGATAAAAATTTTAGAAATACGAAAACAAAAGAAAAATATCAATAAATTAATAGATCACTACCTCAAAAAATTTTTAAAGATTCTAGGTTAAGATTAAGCAATATTAGTTTCCTTGACACTTGCGCCTGGTCCTCCTTAAATACATATGCTCTCACTAAGATTAGACAAAAAGAAAGTAATACTTATTTATTATTTAAAAATGTTCACACATATATTTTGATCATATTCCTCCCCATCCTATAATTCTTCCATAATTTTTCCCCCATCCAACTTCATGTCCTTTTTCTCTCTTAAAAAATACACAAAAATGTGGAAACTGCTATCTATTCAAGGCTTGTGACCCCAAGAGTTAGATCAAACAGAAAACAAGACCAGCTCCTACTACCTCTGGAGGCAGGCAGTATTCCATACCCCATCCCACTCCCTGGACCCACTCAGACTGTTCTGTGTCACTAAGGCATAGTCTTACTGACATAGGACAAAGGCAGTCTGAGGACAGTGTATCGAGCTCCTTCACATTCATTGGATGGCCAATTGATTTAAATCCCTAAAACCTAGGCACTCAGGCTATGAAGAAACTTATGGCAGCCTTACACTTACACAAAGCTCACAATAGGCCGGACTGTTTCTGCATACTCATTCAACTGCTTCATATACGAAATCCTGAAATAGGACTTTCTGCTAGAATCACAGGAGATAAAAATGCAGGCCAAGAGCAATTTATTCAGATTAATTGACCTGAAATGAAATGAACAATGAAAATGAACCCAAGAGATAGGAACAAAAAGAATCATTGAAAACTTATCCAGGAATTAAATTACATCCCCAAAGGGTTGCAGGTGTAATTCAATGGTGGACCAGTTGCCTACCACTCAAAAGCCTCTGGGTTTAATGTCTATCACTGCTGAAGAAACAAAACAAAACAAAAACCTCTCCCAAAACGTAACTTTACAGATGTTCTTTTAAAATGCTGCAGAAAGAGATGTCATATTTAAAGTTTGAGTAAAACCTTTTACATTGACCATATTAATTTTTAATTACCATAATATTGATATAAAAGTTTGACACTTCCCCCTCCCTGCAAAAGAAAACATCAAAAAAAAGGGGGCTATTGAAATGGCTGAGTGGATAGAGAAGTTTCTGTTCAATTCCTAGAATCTCCATAGTGGAAGGAGAGAACCAATTTCCACAAGTTGTCCCCTAACCTTCACCATGTGCACATGCCACAGATATATCTATATGGCACACATGTGTATGTATGTATATATATACACACACATATAAACATATAAACTAATGTAACAAAGGTCCAATGAAAAATATCAGTTCTATCTATTGTTATCAATTTAAAATTATAAGTAAAGCTAATTAATTTAATCATATGCTAAAAAATAAACTACTTGATCAAATTGCACTTATCTCAGAAAAGCAAAGGCAATTTAATACCCAAAACATACTGGTTTTGTATGTTTTGAGATAATCATATGGCTTGTTTTAAAAGTGGGTTAATGCCATTACATGAATTTATCTCAAAACATACAAAAAACAGTACTCTATACAATTCTACCTTTGGGCTGGGCATGTATCTCAGTGGTACAATACTTAACCTAATATGTTCAAGGACCTGGGTCCTACACCCCAGCACCAAACAGTACTATTTCAACATTTGTTCTTGATAATATTTCTTTGAAAAACTAAGACAGTTGAATAGCAAGAATCTCTCTCAAACATACAACTAATATGGTCTTATTGTGAAATATGACAGTGGCATTTCCTGGAGTGTAGTCTATAAATAACCAGTTCCTTTTCTAACAGTGAAGGTTTCACTAGAAAATTAATATGTGTGTAGTGTGTTTTGGAGAGTTATAAAAGACATTAAGATATAAGCACTCTGTAAGCTTCACAATTAAATAACAACTTCATCAATAACAACCCACTCAGTTTCATTATTCCCAACTTTATCTGCACACTGGGTTCATCACTTGCCATTTTTCTGTTCCTCCGTACATTGCGCTTGGGTGATGTCACACAGCTTTCTACCGAAACTATCTACAAGCTGCTTCATTGTTAACCCATTAGACTTCTTGGTTTCTGTTTTCCAATGGTGTGCTAGAAAATGCTTAATTAGCCCTCCTGAGATGCAGAGAATGGTCTTGTTTGAGGATTTGTGAGTTTCTATCGTGTAAGACATAGATTTCAAGCTTCTAACATGACATCTCTGAAGCAGGATGTCCACCACACAGACATAAGCTGACATATCTCAACAATGCAGGAGCTAGGAAATAAACTTTTTGTGTGTGTATCTGCTACTTTTTTTTTTTAGCATAACTTGTCTGATTGTAAGCTCATATAATTTAATACTTAATAAGAAGTCTCTAACAATTGGTTTAGTAAGAACCTTAAATTTTACAATTAATTTCTACAAGCTGATCTGAGTGGGCTCCTGAATACTGCTGCTTTATCCTGCCTTTCAGTTACTTCTTACTCTCTTGTTCCTGTTCTTGCTGAGATTTTCCCACTATTACATTCTAAAAGTTCTTTGGATTTCTTCTTACTACTCTTAAACATGGCACAGTTTCTTATGCATAGTCTCTAAGCTCCTCTGAGCTGGACATGGTGGGCAGGTCTATAATCCTTGCATTTACAAGACTGAGTTAGGATGACAATGAGTTCTAAGCTACATAGCAAGATCTTGACTCAAAAACAAACCCAACCCAACCCAAACTAAATAAGAAAGAGTTCTAAATCTTTTTGCCACTATGCCTAGAACATCTCAAAAAACCAAGCAAACCTATCTTCTTCCTCTGAAACATCAATGAAGCACAATTAAAGAATATGGCTGCTGGGTGGACCTCAGCCTAAACAGCATGGGCAAACTGAGGCAGGAGGTGGTGGTGGGGGGCTAAAAGATAACACAACTGGTCACTTAATGGGAATATTTTTCATTTTTCAAAACATTCAAGACATTTCCAAGTTTTTTACCTGGGTCTTTGAAAAGTCCAGTGCATAGGATTCAATTCATACCCACAAGTAGCCCTCTCTGCCCTCCCCTTCAATTCTTTTCACATTCTCTGCAGTCTCCCTCAAGTCCCTGCTACCTAACCACTTCCTCCACTGCCAGCTTAGCAAACTCAAGATCTCTCCTTTTCTTCTTCTTTGAGCCTTGACTTAGCACATCAACTTACAGTTTTGCCAGCTCCTCATGACCAGTGCCTTTTTACTAATACCTTATCACAAAAGTCTAGGAACTGACATGGGAAGATAGAGTGTGTGTGTGCACATGCATGCACACACACATCTGTGTGATATTGGAGATTGAATTTAGGAGTTCATCCATGATAGGCAAACTGAGCTGTATCTTTTCTTAAAGGTGGGGGGGTGGTTTGTTCTGTCATACAGTGACCCTCACAGTGTGTTGGGGGAAGGTAGGAAGCATGCAAACATATTCAAATTAGTAATTTTAATTCCAAGATAAATGTAGTCATTCCTCCATGTCTGAGGATTTTGTATCCTAAGATTTATCTAACTACATATTGAGAATATTTTTTAAAAATTCATTGCCAGCAGGTTAGGTCAGCAGGCAAAGCACTTGATGACTTGAATTCAACCCTTGGAACCTATAGAAAGGTAGAAGGAGAGGGCCAACTCCACAAACCATTCTCTGGCCTCCACACTCATGCTGTGGCATGTGTAGATCCAAACTCGCATATCATACATCCCCATGATAATTATAAACATTCTAAAAATACTGTGCCTATACTGAATATGTAACAACCTTTATCTTGTTATTGTTCCCTAAACAACACAGTAGAACAATTTCTCTTGCATTTACACTGTGTTAGATATACTAGAACATCTAAAGGAAATTTAGAGTAATAGAAATATATGGATAGATTATACATAAGTACTAAATTTCATATAAATTTTGGAGCCAGTTCTCATGTATATAAACTCCACTGGACTTTTTACTGCCCTATACCCTCTTACCATGAAGACTGATTCCTTTGAGGTATAACTCAACCAAGGCCAGTTAACCTTCCTTAGATTTTTACAGCAACCTTAGAAAACTTACTATTCCATTGACTGTTATATCCTCAGATAACAAAATGAAATGACTTTATTTGTATTAAAAGGAAGAGGTAAACAGTGCGGGGAGAGAGAGAATGAGAATTTTTTTTCCCTTTTTCAGGTCAGGGTTTCTCTGTGTAGCCCTAGCTGTTCTGGAACTTTCTCTGCAGACCAGGCTGGCCTTGAATGCAGAGATTTGCTTCCTCTGCTTGGAATTAAAGGCTGCACCACCACCGCCTGGCAGAGAGAGGGAGAGAGAGAAAGAGAGAGAGAGAGAGAGAGAGAGAGAGAGAATTTTAACAGTGGTTGCCCCCAGCAGCTGAGTTTAAGTAACAGTGGAGGTTCTGAATATACATCGAAGATTTGGTGATCTCATTTGCCTTGTCATGAACAACACAAAGGCATGCTGTATTTTCAAGTCACTATCACACACTAAACTGATTCTCAGTGAACTAGAACTAGTCTATGTTACATCTAACCGTTACACAAGGCATGGTAGTTGGGGGGGTGTGCCTGTAGATATTTCATTCTCTTGAAACTCAGACACTGTAAAATTAGGCACTCTTTGCAGGACTTGGTGGCTTGGTTTAGACTACTTGGGTTCAAATCCCAGCTTTCTTGTTTGGCCGGTTAGTTGGTCTCTTTCTATTTTTTTCACTGACCTGAGAAATGTATGAAATATACAACATGCACCCACCTTCTTTCGAGGCAGGGTCTCCTATAGGTCAGACTAAACTTAAACTCACTATGTAACCAAGGATGACCTTGCATTTCTGATTTTTCCAAAGACTGAGATACAGACACGTGCCACCATCCCTAGTTTACACAGTTCTGGGGATGGAACCCATAGTCTTATGCATGCTAGACATATATTCTATCTATTGAGCTACATCCCATCCCACTATATAGCCTTAGTATTATATACAATATATGACTGTTGGAAGAATAAAATAAGATAGTGTATCAATGTGCTTTAAATAGAGCCTGAAACAGGGTTGCTGATCAATAAATATTAATGATAACTCTCAATAACTAGCTTATCTTTTTGTTGCTTGAGTTAATTAAGAAACAGGCCCTCAGCAAGATGATTAAGTGATATTTTGGCTTAATATTTAAACTACATGATAGGCTAAGCAGGAAACTGAACGGTTAAAAAACGCTCTAAGTAGGGAATCACACACACTTCAATTTATAAGTAATTTACAGGCTAAGCTGCCCTAATGAGTGATTTTACACAAGAGACTTACGAGAGCGATTGAGGACTGGGAAAGAGAATCAGACTGTGGGTATGAGACATTAAAGCAGCAGTTATCTGCTGAGCATCTGCTATTCATTAGGGGTGCTCTAGACAAGGAGCTACATACAGGATGAACATGACAGACTCTTGTGTAACTGCACATGTGAGGGAGGACACAGCCCAAAATCAGTGGTTCAAGGACCAACTGCTCTCTGTGCTGTTTGGAAGAAGAAGGTAGAAATGAAAGTTGTTAGAGACAGTGGGGAGTTGCTTCAGCAAGCTACTGTGCTTTCCAAGCATTTACCAGTTGTACTGGCTGGGTTTATGTCAACTTGACACAAACTAGAGCCATCAGAGAAAAATCACCCTCCCTAAAATCTAGCTGTAAGGCATTTTCTTAACTACTGCTTAACGAGGGAGGGCTCAGTCCACTGTGGGTGTTGCCATCCCTGGTGGCCCTGGTGCCATCCCTGGTGGCTGAGTAAGCAGCACCCCTCCATGGTCTCTGCATCAGCTCCTGCCTCCAGAGTCCTGCCTGTTTGAGTTCCTGTCCTGACTTCCTTCAATGATGAACAGTGCTCTGAAAGTGTAAACCAAATAAACCCTTTCCTGCTCAACCTGCTTTTTTGGTAATGGTGCTTCATCACAGCAATAGTAACCCTGATTAGACACCAGTGAGTCAGGGCCTATTGACCCCTTATGGACAATTTGAGAATTAGTGATTTGATACTTTAAAACACATTTGGAAAACAATCAATGGAAACCACATTCTGTCAGAAAGACCAACAAAAATTTCAGAATAGAGGTGTCCCCATTTTTGATCTTTTGATTATTAAAAGCACACATTAGTTTCACATTGTAGTCAAAGTCTTGACCAAGGGAAGAGATAGTAATAAGCATTGAGAAACAGATGCAAAGAAGACTCTTCAGAAGAAGTAGTTGTAAAATACCAGAAAAGGGAATATAAGAAGCATCAGGAAGGGAAGAGGGACAAATAACCAGAGCTACAGTAAGAAGTGAGGGGAAATGGGGGTGTGAGGGAGGGAGACACAAAAAGGAAGAAAGGGAGAAAGAGAGGTAGGGAAAAAGGACAGGAGGGAAGGTGACAGAAGGAAAAGAGAGGCTCAGAGGTTCTGGCCATCCAGAAGTAATATCGTGCATGCTCAGATTCAGCTATTCACTTCAGATTTAACCATCAGAATTAGTTACCATTGGCATTTTAAATATTGCATAGACATTAAGATACCACCAAAACTATTTAACCTAAGCGTTCACATTGGTAATTATATCTAAATGTCACCTTAACGAAAGTGTCTTAGCTTTCCTCAAAACTTAAACTCTCCCTACTTAATATTAAGCCTGCTCAGACACTAATTTTTCACTTGCGATGTCTGATCTACCATCACTTCACATAACTGAACAATGTTCAATAAATATTTGAGTGCCTACTATCTATCAGGTAATGTTCTAGGCACATATCAAAATTTTATATACATTTTTGAGAGAAGCATAACCTGTTTAACTCACACACCATAAGGAAGTGGTCAACTTTTAACAAGGTATTTTATTAGAGATAAAATGAAATGCATTTTTCTTCTGAAGACAACCTTTTTCTTCACTTGATATTATAAGCACTAAAATAATCCCCATGAAAAGAATGTCCCTCATCTGGGTTAAAACATTTTAGCATTTCTTAAAAATCATACTGAGGATATCACTTCTATATATGAGTCTAAAAAGTTACAATGTTATAAAATGCACTAATCAGTAGTAAGTCTAGTTACTAGACATTTAGAGAAACAATTTGATATTTATAATGACTAAGTCAGATAGGCTGAATAATAAAAGCTATCTATTTTCACACATAAAAATAGCATCCCACTCCAGAATGGAAAAGGGAGGCGGGCACCAAGTCCCACCCCTTGTTAAGAACCTATTGGAAACTAGTAGCTGCTGGGAGAGGAAGAGTTGGCTTCTTTGAACAGTGTAGTCCCTGGTAGGTCTACAGGCTTCAGTGGTACATATCCAGCAGCACACAGGCAGCACAAACTGGACTTGATAGGTGAAAATGAAAAAAGGACACCAAGTTGAGTGGGCAGCGAAGGAAAAGTGGATCTGGGGAGGGTGAAAGTGATCAAAACACAGCGTATGGAATTCTCAAAGAACTAATTTTTAAAAACAAAAAAGATGGCACCCCAGAGATACCTTCAAGTGGATACACATCAGGTTCTGTTTAAGCATGGCATCACATCACAGGAGAGAAACACAAATGACTTAAAGGTCAGTAGTTTGACTTAGATTTACGTAACTTGTTTCTGCAGAAATTTGCATTACTTGTGAAAAACATCACGTGAAAGAGGAACTTACTATAAATATTAAAATTGGAAATAAATGAACAGCCGAGAAAGCATTGGAAAATAATAGTTTCTTTAAAAAGAATTGGAGAACTAGAGTGTGAGGGTGTGTGTCTCATTGGTATAGCATGTGTTTAGCATATAGGAGAGACTGGTTTCAGTTCCCAGGCACGCACGCACAGACACACACACACACACACACACACACACACACACACACACACACAAACACACATACCACCATACACAAACACAAATCCACACAAATTCAGTTGTGAAACTAACTGTAGGATACATTTAAAAAACTAAATTGCACATACATTCACATAAGCTTATTTACAAGTATTGATGAAAAAGCTAAAAACTTAGCAAAAATGTTCCAAAGTAACTAATAATGAAGGAAGTGTGTGTGGGAAGCCATCTTAGAAGAGACTCACTTGGGCTCTAATGACAAAGCATTTTCTGCTCACGCAGCCTTCCCTACTGCTGGATAGCTAAAGTCATTACAATTCTTTCCTTATAGTGAGCTGAACTATGACTCTCTTTAATGTCTGGCTGTCCTTTGATAAATAAAGACTGTGTGGCAGTCCCATAAAGAAAGGGACCAGCTCTGTCATGCCTCTGTGTCCAACATATAAAGTGATACACAGAGAGGGTATCCTGAAATCTATGGCAAGTCCCCCAGAATAGTTTATTCTTCAAGATAGTATGGATCTAATTTGAGGGTGGAGGGGCATTCTCTCTGCAATGTACTGAGGATACTTTTACAAAAGGTCAAATCATATGCTTGAATTCTATGACAATATCACCTCAAAGCTGTCCTCTGCTTGCTCCAGGTCAGTGTGCATCAGTGACCTGATAGTAGATAGTATGCCTTTGCTTCAGGTGGGCCTTTGTCCTCATTTCCACAGGTATTATGTCCAGGTTTTGTAACAGCTTCCTGATGGCTTTCTCTGTACACAGCTGCCAGGTTAATCTGACTAAATTATCCCCAACTTCTTAAGATCTGGAATCTCCCCACTGCTAAGATAAAACCCCCTACTCCTCCATCTGCATTCCAGACCATTTATCATCAGTCTGAAAGATCTACATTTCCAACCCCATTTCTGACTGCTCATATCCCTGTATTCTCCACCTCCAGTTGACTCGTGTGGAGTCCCCCAGGACTGTGTTTAGTCACTATTCCAGCCTTGGTTTTCTTACACTGGAGATTACTTTTTCTTTCTCTTTGACTATATATCAAGTCAGGAATATTAATTTTTGAGGAAACAAAATTATCCATTTCAGAGTGTATAACAGCAGTTTCTAATATATTCTTGTCTATTTTGTTTTTAGTTGACACATAATGATTGTATACAATGTAGGGTACAGAATGATATTTCAATACATGGTCACAATGTGCAGTGGTCAGATCAGGGACACTGGCTAGAACACTGGAAAAGCCATGCAGCCAGGAACTGGCATGTGTCTTGGCAGTCAGCTGCTTGCTTAGCATGTGCATGGGCCTGGGTTTGATTCTCAGTACTGCATTAAAAAGAAAGAAAGGCAGCTCTAAGTCTCCTTGTATATAATTCCAAAGCATCCCCATCCCAAAGGAAACCTGTGTTCATGAAGCAGTGACTCCATCCACCGACCTGCCTACCTTCTTTGTGAAGCGACCTACTCTATTCGGCTCCTTTGTTGTGGCTTTCCTTGTACATTTTTTGTATTGGTTTTCTTAAGGCTACCCTCTTGAACTCTTCTAAACTCTTCTCTGCACGGCTTTTCCTGGCTACCTGTTCCCTTCTTTGAATTTCAGTTACATTCATCTTCAGCCCTGACATCATGCTGCTGTGGTTGCTAGTGAACTATCTCAACTGTACCCCTTTAGGACTTAGGTGAATCTAAGGCTCCCAGCTATGGCACTCTGTGTCTTTCTCTGAGCCAATAACCACCTAAAATGTGTTTCATTCCTTGTGTGCAGCAAGACATGAAAGAGCACTAAAATGAAACTGAAGTTTGGATAATTAAATGAGAGAGCATTTCAATTCCCTTTGGCTCTTTATCCTTCCTGTAGAGCTCTCTTTCGGGAAGAAAAGGGTCTGTATGATCTAGTCAGTGTTTCTTTGCCCTAGTAGCTAAACAGGTGTGAGAACAGGAGGAAAATGGCAGGTTGCCCAAGGGTGGAGAAGGTGCAGGTTCCCTGCATTCAGCTTTAGCAAATAACTCCTACCTTCATTCCACATCTACAGATGAAGGCCTACAAGGAAGAATTGGGGGTCCAGAGATGTCACAAGGCAACATTTTAAAGAGGCTCATTTTTTGCTTTTGCTTTTATATGTAAGTCAGTTTCTCAGTCTGATACTTTGAAGTTGTTCGTTAATACAGATCTTCTTTGGAAAAGATTGACTATTAAATAACTATGACGATCGTACTTGCTGTTCATATATGATATAGCTGGGCAATTAAACTACTATCTATTAAAAGTTGGGCATGGTGGCACACACCTTTAATCCTCTCATCAGGAGGCAAAGGCAGGCAGATCTCTGGGTTTGAGCCCAGCATGGTCTACAGAGTGAGTTCCAAGACATCCAGGGCTACACAGAGAAACCCTGCTAGTAAAAAAATTACTGTCTATTCTAAACCACTGGATAGGTCAAAATTTGAAGGTGTTTTATCTAGCCTGACAAAAAGTATGCACTGTCAGCAACATTTGTGTGTGCATTATTACAAACTCTTCCCAGCTGGAGTACTAAACAGAATTTGTCACAGTTGCCATTGGAAGTCTCCAAACAAGAATGAAAAAACAGTGCTCGGGCCCCTGGGCCATTATGAAACCTGCTCCTCTGACCAGGACAACAAAAATAGCTAATGCAGAATGTTGAAGTCTATAATTAACATTTTTCCCTTTTTCATGTCTCACTTTACCCGTTCTAGATTATCAGAGCGAGCAGAATGAAGTTTCTTTTGACATTAATTCCATGTCCTAAAAATGTTACATAGAATGTGAATTAACATTTAAAAAGGGCTCTGGAATTTCCCTAAAGCTTTGGGGGTAGCAATATTAAGAATCATGTATAAATGATACTGAAAAAGCACATACTTGTTCTTAAAAATCGTTGAAAAAGACATACAAATGACTTAGGATGCACCTATCCCTTGCTGCAGTCCAGAACTAGGAAGGCTTATAGTGCACAGATCAGTAAAAAGAATGACAAGAACTATGGTACACATTTTTATACTCTATTAAAGCATAACAGGAACATAAACATGAAAAGAAATAATATTCCCCATAAACTGGCAAATGTAATATGATACACTATCTTCCACTTACATTTCATTTAGGTGAAGATTTGGCACGTTGTGATCTTTAGGCTCCTAAGCTCCAGCCTCACCATTTGTGTGGCTGTGTTTTCAGAAAACAGATTTTGATCCCATTATAAATATACATGGTTCTTAAAGTCAGTGGTCATTCAGTAAAGACGGAGTTTGTGGGATACAAGAAACACACTGGCAACATTTGCCCAATCTGAAAGTTTTTATTATGCCTACATTGAGGTTCTCTTAATATTTTACAGCACTGTGTATGGGAAATAAATTCTATCTGATTTCACATAAATTCCTTCAAAATGTGTTTTCCTTGTGTACTGCCCTCATTCATGTTCAGAATTTATTTCTAAGTGGTCAGACATTTTCCATCTTTTAAAATATTAAACATAAGTGGTAATAAGGCAATTTATGAATTCATAAATGTGAAATAGTTATAATAACTAGATTAGGGAATGGTCATTCTACATAGGATATGGGGTGCCAAGGAGGTGGCTCAGTGGTGAATGGTTTCCCTAGCATGTTCAAGACTCAGGATTTGATGCCTCATACTGAGTCCATCCACAGATAAGCTTGGGTGGATTAACTCTGAGGTGTCACCACATTAGATTCTAAGATCTAGAAATTAAAGTTTTATTAGCTGCAGTTCATACTCGCTGACATTGGGAACTACATCAGCAGGAAGTTAGGAGCCAAAGAAAGAAAATATTCAGTATCACTGATATAAAATTCTAGAAGACTTTTAACATTTTAAGATGGAAAGAATATTCTGAAACTAAGGCTGATACAAGATATAGGTGTGTGTGTGTGTGTGTGTGTGTGTGTGTGTGTGTTTCCCAAATAAAATGAGAAAGTGACAAGAACAATATAGAACTAGGTCCAAGGCAAACCTAGTTCTCCTTCTAGGATTTCAAGAACAATACATCAGAAAAGAAAAAGAAAAAAAAAAGCACAAGAACTATTGCTGTATTCTGTATGTATGTGTGCACATCTGTGTAAATATATGTGATTTTTGTACTTCTCACAGGGATTTGGGAAAACCTACTTCTTGCTATTTTCAAGGCATTATTTTCAGTATTTCTACCACATTTTATATCAATGTCTCATAGATAACGGAAGTTTCTTCAGTGGCTATTCATGATTACATGTTCAACATTCTGCCAGGAGTTGGGAAACCAAATAATTCTCTCACAGGTCATTCAGTTTTAGATAGAAAGAGAAAGAAAAAAAAGGGATCATAATACATACATAGATTTTTAAGAAAAAACTAAAAGAGGGATGTTTTAAAAGGAAGTAATTCTGAAAATTATTTTTTAAACTCTATTTGATAGTATACACTAAAGATCAAAAAGATCACAAACCAGAAGAAATCTACAAAATTGAACCTTATATATGGCTGTTAAAAAAATAGACTTTAAGATTTTTTCTCCTTCCCCAATTAAATTAAATCATGTAAATAAAAAAGAGCACAGGTAAATCCAATATGGGAAACAAAGCTAAGTATGGTATAAAATTTGGGTAGAGCATAAACACTCATCCAGTGCCTTTACAGTTATCTAGCTAGAGGGTTCCTAGGCTCTGCCTTGATCTTTACTGACCAGGATATGAGAGAAACTAAAAAGTTAGCTATTTTCTCTGTTGCTGAATATCTGCGTCACTTCCAAGTATGGTTTTTAGATAGGATCTTCCTATGTGGCCCAGGCTAGCTTCAAGCATGCAATCCTCCTGCTATCATCTCTCTAGTGCTGGGATCATAGGTGTATACCACCACGGCTAGCTCATATACGGGTTCTTAAACAATGCTCTCACAAAGTTCTTGTATCTGCCTTTTCCTGTATCCTCTAGCCCTCTGGCAAAAGACTCAGAAGTAGAGGTATAGCATTACGGTGTGCAACACATTGCTCAACCGCTTTCCAAGCAGCCTGAATTAAATTACAGTGACATCAGAAATACGTAAATACAAATTTCTTCAGCTCCTAAATCATAGTGTGTTGTCCACATGACCTTGCTGCTAGACGACCCCTCTAGCCTTGAGCCACACCCCTGGCTGCAGTTCCCAAATCATAGAATTTTAGAGTAAGAAACAAAACTGTTGCTAAAAATCTCTAGGAAAGGCTCATTATCAACCTTAATTAAACTGGAATTGAGAATCGTTTTATTGACTTAACATAGATTAGTCCTCCAGGGCTAGATCCTTTCTTGTGACAGTATTAAATCTAATTTTTAAGACCCAAGATTTCTAACTGCCACTCAAAGACAAAAAGAAGCAGTGAGACCCTGTCTCTGAGATCCAGTTAGCCTACAGCAACAGGAGCCACAAATTGGTCTACCTTGGCAGGAACTTATAGACTACAGCACTGAGTTTTTCTAAGCAATCTAGCAATCCAGCGAGGCTGATTTTTACAGGATAGTTCCCAGGGATCCTATGAATGAAGTGAAATATAGCAAATAACTTCACATAAGCTATGGATAAGAAGATAGCCTAATAAATCCAGGTTGGCTAAATTCACTGTGTAGTATGGAGGAATATAGTGAACCTCTGATCTTCTGGCTTTTACCTCCTGGGTACTAAAATTCCAAGTTGTTTGCTGATTTGTTTGTTTTTAATTTGATGTTGGGGACAGAATCTAAAGTCTTCTGCGAGCTAAGCAAGCACTCCACCAACTTAGCTACATCCTAGCCTTCCTTACTGAGCACCTACTAATCATGCTATATGATGGAGACAGATGAATAAAACCCCATTGGTACCTTCCTTTAAGAAACTTTTCATCTATTACTTGTGCAGTCCTAAAAGCCAGCGAATCTGAACACTGTTGAACACAAAATTTAAAATATTGCGTTGCCTTTAAATAAAATCAGGATGTTACTAAGTTGTTCCAAATGCTTCAAGGGAACATGTAGCAATCTTCCATTGCCAAATGCTTGACTGGGTGCACTCTCTACTTTTCTGGATTATTTTGACATATGCAAATAATTTTTGAAGTTTCAGCTTCACTTATATTTATATCATTCACATTTTTCTCTTTTATTAACCTTAACCAGTATATAAAACAAGAAAAAGAATTCATATGGGTATACTTTTCCACACTCAAGAGCTTGTTTACATGGGTAGTTATCAACTACAAGAAAGAGACAATATATAGTCAGGTGGGGCTTTGGGATTCTCAGTTTTAGGTTCATAAACTAGAAAGGTTTTGTAAAACACTAATGGCAGGTAATGCTTAGAACTGGGTGTGATGGTGGCCGCATCCATCTGATGGTGGTACAATCGGCTGACTCACAGAACTAATAAGGCTGATTTGGAAGTGGTCACCAAGCTTTGGTTCCTAACAGAGTTTCATTGAGATGCTGTAACTATTTCAAGACAAAAGAGAAGAAAACAGAATGTGTATGAAGTGGATCTGCCAAAGCATTAAGCACCATTTCTTAGGCAAAATTTCCCACTGAAGTGATTGAAAATCCCCTTCACTGCAATCTATTAGGAAGCGGGTTCAAAGGTCTGGTAGAACTAATTCATGACGATGGCAGGGAATTAGTGTGACATCAAGGAGGAAACCAAGGGTATAGCGAGGGATGATAGTATAGTGTTTAGTTAAATTATCTAACTGCCAGCACACAGCTTAGAATTTCCATGATGTTTCCTAGGTAAAATGCCATTGCACAATAACTGCTTATTTTTCTTTTGAGTTGAAAATAGTTTGACATCTGCAATCTGTCTTGATTTAAATTTTTAAAATTACATGTATTTGTTGTATGTGTGTTCAGAGGACAACCTTCGGGAGTCCATTCTTTCCTCCTACCACATGGATCCTGGAGATCAGACTTGTCAGGCTTGGCTTCAAGTACCTTTACCCAATGAGCCATCTCTTAGGTACGTGTCTTGATTTTTAAAAGAAAAACTATGTATGCAAGGCAAATAAATCATTTATCTTTTCTTATCACTGCTATTCCACACAGTGGTCTCATTTATGTTTTGTTGCCAAGGACAACGTATTACCTTATTTTTATTTCCCCTCTTTTAACCCACTTTATCCAATTCCACATGTAAGTGAGTTCCCCTCCCCAGTTCTACCCTTCTTCCCCCTACTAAGTGCAGTGATTCTAGTCATTCGCCAAACATGATTTCTGCTTTCCAACTCCCCATGAATGTTACCTGTGTTTTCAGGCAACAAGAAATCAAGGAAGCAACCCTCCTTTTTTCTGATAGTGACGTGGTCAGTTAACGCTGCCTGGAACTCAGGCTTTTTAAAGTGGACTCCAGACCTTCAAATGACAACAGCACTTTTAGTGATGGAATGACAGCTGCAGGGGTGGGGTCAAAGTTAAGGAGTTCTTCCCAGAACTTCATCCAGCACTCAGTCTCATAGTCCTATGTTTCCCGATTGCCCTCACTATAAGGGAGAATGTATTGCTTAAACAGACGGATGAAAGAATAGCCTGTCTCCGCTTCCTTTGCTAGATTCTCTCTACAAGGTACTTGAGAGACAGAGAGAGCAACAAATAGTGAAAGGCAACCTTAGCATTTCAGTGATTCTAGAAGCCTGAGATATCACCAAGGAGCAGGAGGAATTCTTTCAGCCTAACCTTGTATTCTAGGGCACAGTAAGCACACAGCCTGTGGCTGAGAGCAGAGAAGACCAGGATCTGCATGTTCTACTCCTACACCCTCCTGCTCAGGGTATTCCCCTTTTCTCCACTTCCCTCATATTGCCCTTGTCCTTATCTGTAGCACACTGAGAAGGACTCCTCGCTCTAGGCCCATGCCAATATGAACTCTCCCCAGGGGTCAGATAATTTTATCTCCATATTATAATTCTAGATAAGTCCAAAGAATTAGATTTTTTAAGTAGTTAAACCTAGCAGTGAACTTTTTTTCTAAAAATAATAAAGTAGAGCTGGAGAGATGGCTCCACAGTTAGGAGCACTGGCTCTTTTAGAGGACCCAGATTTGAGTCCCAGCATACACACAGTGACTCACAACCATCTGTAATGTCAGTTCTGGGGCATTGGACACCCTCTTCCAGCCTCTACAGGGACCAGGCACACAAGTGGTACACAGACATACATGCAGGCAAAGCAACCAGATGCATAAAACATATAAACCAATAGCTGGAGAGTGGTAAAACACTTGCCTAAGCCTATGCAAGGCCATGGGTTCAATTACCAGTACCTCAAAGCAAAACATACAGCATAAAAACAATAAAGTGGGGCCTAAGGGTGTAACTGTAGCAGAGCACTATTTTGCATGGGAGGGGGCCATGGTTTGACTTCCAACAGGGAAATAAATGATGAAATACAACAAAGCCTCATTCTATTATCTAGTTTACACTCTGCCCGAAAGTTTTAAATGTATTGTATCCAGTGCAAGTTGCAAGGATTGATGGCATCTTTCTTTTGTGTCTGAAACGGTGTAGTGGAGAAAAATCCATTTCTTAGTCACCGTCCTGGTCACTAGCGTGCTTCAAAGGAGAGCCGAGACTCTCGGGGAGCCCCAACAGTACTTGCTATTAAGAGGGTAGAAGTTAATGAGAATCCAGGCTCCCACTCCCAAGGAGAAGTCCACAGATACCCCTACTTACAAGCGTCAGCGTGAGCCTTTTTCTGCCTCCATAGCTCTAACCTTGCAGCTCTGTCACTAGAGCCTGGTAATTCCAGGTCTTGGAAGGTTCTTCCCCCGACTCCCAGTGATGTGGAATTCAAGCCCCACAGAAATCCTAGACGTGCACGCAGTTCAAGCCCCACAGCAATTTCCCCCGGCACTGCACTACGGAGCACACGCCTCTTCAGTCCCACTCCGCAAGCACGCAGTTCACCAAGGTACTAATTGGGATCCACCTTCACTGCCGCATCCAGTCCAAGGATGTTTCTCACATAGGAAAGCCTCTTAAAATAATATGTATTAGTTAATCCGTGGAGGACTTCAAGCATGACCGTTTACATGTTTGTCCAGTTGCTCCCTGACAGTAAGTGAGGGTCCTATTAGCAGGCACAAGAGACTTATCAAGCTTTTTAGAAAGCTAATTTTAGATATTGTTTGTTGCAAACACAAACACACACTTTTACTGACCAGCACAGGCACTTTTTAGGTGTTGGTAGCGAACTGTGTTTGGAGCTGACAGGTACCACTATGCTTGGTAAAATAAACTTGCCTTGGATAACATATATTCAACGCTCTCAAAGTGTGCCATGAAAACACACAAAGAGCAGGCTTTATCAAATAAATGCACAAGCCTGCCGCCCTGGAAACTAGTTCGAGCACAAAGACTGCTTGTCTATGAAGAACTCACAAAGACAGAATAAAAACTGTTCTGCTTGTTTTTATCCAAAATCTTCAGGGAGCTGGAAATATAATTTGTAGCTGAAAACAGAATGTTTCTATAAACCATAAACTTCTCTTGAATTGGCTATAATATGGCAGGCATTATTATCTTTCTTAACAGTTATCTCCAAAGCAGTGAGAGAGCAAACTAGTCAGATCTGTGAACGAGTTAGCGCTGACCTAGATAGGTGTGTAGGCCACCTCTAGGACATTAGCTCAGTTAAATTCAGGGCCACGCTCTTATCATTTAGGAGATCCAGGCTTGCTGATAAAAGTCTTAAAGCCATACCAAAAATAAACAAACAAAACCAAGTATTAATAACTTTAAAACTCCCAACTTTCCAAGTATGGAAGGTTTGAAAGAATATATTTAATGAAATAAACAGTATAAACACCCCTACTCTAAACAGAATATTTGAGATTAAAATATTGACATGTATGTATATTTGAATAAAATAGTAAGAATGCATAAACTTAGGCCTTAAGACAATGATTTAAGAATATACTATACCAGTGGTGGATATTATCTTAACTTGAATCATACAGTTTACCAAAATACGGCCTATTGTGTTTGAGATCTCCTTCTAAATGCAGTTAAGTATGTTGGATAAATAAAATTTAAAATATATTATTTTATTAAATAATAGCTTTTAAATATATACTCTATAACTCTCTGAAATCTACTTCTGTATTGCGGGAACACTACAAATAGCCCAGGAAGCTTTTTTAAAAATTAAAATGAATTTTAAAACCCTCATATGCTATGAAACTAACTCATGTATGGTATATGAGGCCTCTCTATGGTGCATTAACCAGTCTTGCTGGGTTTGGTCAACTTAGTTCAGTTTTTAAATGACCTTTGTAGGCAATCACACTGCTGCTCGCTTTGCTGCTTTTAGGCGTTAAGAAAGAAAGCAAAGTTAAGTAATAGATAACAGGGAAATTTGCCACAAAAATAAGAAAGGCAAGAAACAAATTCAGTTTGACAATTTTTGGGCTGAGCATATGTTTAAAATTACATACTATTCATTTAAATCAAATTGTCTTGACTAGTGTATTTTTAATCTTCTACAAATATTTACTTAGTAGAATCTTATGAAAGCAAAAATTTCTTCCAGTGTATTTGCCTCACTTTATGATATAGAGAATATTTCTAAGTTCACATGACAATAAACCCAGCAAAAGACACAAATTAGAATGGCCAGTGTATACACCAGGCCATGAAAGCTGAGAAAATATGAAAATATTTGGGGAAATTATTTTAACAAAGTTTTTATGAAAGTCTCCTACTGTTAGCAACTGCTTCATAATCTGAAAAGGAGATGAAATAGATTATTAATGCTGCTGTCTGTTTTCACAGTGAGGCCTTTACATGGCTTCCCCGCACAGGAGGATCTCAACAAGGCTGCTGACAAAGATCCTTATTTTCAGAAAATTACAAATGAAAGAAAACATTACTTGTTGAAATATGTGAAACTTACTAACTGAAAACAGCTAGTCACATACTCAGTGATCTATTTCTACATCAAAAGATTTTAAAGTCATGCTTTTTTTGTATATGAATTTTAGACATCAGGGAGACTTTGAAATTAATAATATGATTTTTAAAAGTAATTTGGAATTTTCTATAAAAGTGGTTCTGAAAAAATGTAGTGACATGAATGTTAAGAAAACAAGTCCCTCTAAAAGAAATATTATATTTAATTATTAAAAATAGTTGTCACAAAAAGTCAAAGTAGTTTTAAATTCAATAAAAGATATGAAGTTTTTTGGCACTTTAGCTCTAATTTTTAAAGAGCTTATATTCTTTGAAATAAACAAGACTGAGGAAACAGCGTGTGACAGTCTTCAGCCTGAAGGTCTGCAGAACTTTCGCCTTCATTGCTGCCACTGCTCTATAGCAGATATGAGTTCGAAACCTTTGCATACGAAAAATAATTTTCTTCTTAAAAAGAAAACTGTCAATTTTTTCCTTCTAGAGAGTTACAGAAGACTGAGAGGACCACCAGTTGCTTCTTAGATCTTCTTACTGAAGGTGTAGTTCTCAGGAAATTAAATATGAAATAGTACATAGCCAGGAGCAAATTTACACAAGACACACAGTAAGATAAAAATGGATGGCTTTATAATACTTTATAATATTCACTCCAGCTAATGTGTGAGACTGATGTCAAATTTTCATATATTAAAATAGCAATTACAGACATGTATTCAACTTTAGAGCAAATCTTGTTGAAGATAGACAGCAGAGAACTTATTTTAAAGTTGAGACTGAATCTCTGGACCATCACTCCAAATGCTCTTAGCATCTATGAGTATTTCTATCAAATTTTCAAGAGAGCGATCTCTTTGAGAAGCCAGAGAAATGTCAGTTCCTACTAGCTAGGCTTTGTAAATCATGTAGCACCCAGAGTTATGTTTTCACGCAGCAATTGATTACTTAGCTGTGGACAGGAAGACTCCCACAGAGCACCTGATACCTGTGGAAGACCTGCCCAAGTCCAACACTGAGTTATTCATTTAATAACTCCAGTTAACAATTTGCTTTGTGCATGTTAATAAAGAGTTGACATTACAGAACTTCTAAATCAAGACGGTTTCCAACTGTTAGCTATCCTACAGCTTGGTTCATCTGGATTGGTTTTTTTTCCCCTCAAATGATCTTTTAATTTTATATTTTGTCCTTCATCCTGCAAAGAAGAAAGACTTTAGCTTATTCCTGACAGATGACTTGACTCTTTTTTTTTCCTCCTGACATAGTGACGCGACTTTCCCTACCGTTAGCCTCAGAAGAGATTCTTTCTGTCCTACGATAACACGGCAAAGCCATCCTGATACATACGAATTTGGGCCAGCTTGGCCACCTCACAACTCGCTCCAACAAAACGCGGTGAAGGTGGGGCCACTCACCTAAGCAATGGGAGTTAAGCAGAATTTAGAGCTGCAGCCTTCTGATCCCCAGCAGAGGTCCAGGCCCCTTCTTGACCTGCCCGCGTCCCTTATATAAAAGCAGTCCTGGCTACTCCCAGTTACTGCCTCCTCACCTTAGGCTCCTCCCCAATCCCAAGCCATAAAGCACCGGAGCTACACACCCACCTTCCACCCCCACCACGAGGGCTGCCCCCTCCGGTGAGCCTGTCCCTGGGCTCGCCTCCTGGGTAGACTGTAAGGGGGGCATTGACGGGGAGGGGCCTTGGTGACAGTGACCCCTGCTTCCCCACACCTGGGCCAGCTCCGAGCCCACACCCCACCCCCACCCCCGGGCCAAGTCGCCAGAGTGATCACCCGCACACCCCTCCCCGCTCCCAGCGCCTCGGGGCTCTCTCTGGGCGGCTGCAGGCGAGCCCCTCTCTGAAAACTGTCACCAAGATTGGCACGACTCGGTCCCTGCGGGAGTCCTGGACCGTGCCCCGGGTTTTCCTGTCAGGGGCTGGCGGGTGACCGCCACCCTGCTCCGAGCTCGCTCACTCGCTGGCTTGCTCGCTCGCGCCCGTCTGCGCACCCTCCCAGGGAGCCTGAGGTAGCTCGGCTGTGACCCTCCGCGCTGGGCCCGTGCCCCTCAGCCCGAGGACAGGCACCCTGTCAGTCACTCTCGGCTCTCCTCAGACGAGACCCCCTCACTCTGTCCCTCGGTCCCCGACCCCGCCCAGCTATCACGCTCGCTCGCTCGCTCGGAGAAGACGTCTCCTCAGCCCGTGTCCCTCTCAGACCCAGACTCCGTCACCTTGTCGCATTTGGTCCTGTCAGAGTGTGACTTCTCCTCAGCCGGGTCCCCACAATCAAGATTCTGTTACTTCGTCACGCTCACGGTTCTGCCAGAGTGTGACTTCCCAACCGCGTCCCCTCTGGTCGAAACCGGGTTAGGCTGTCAGTCACACCGTCCTGTCAGAGTGTGACTTCTCAGCTGGTGTCCCCTCAGCTCAGACCCGGTCACCTTGTCAGTCAGACCCGTTCCCTCAGGCCGAGACCCCCTCACCTTGTCTGTCACACAGTCCTGTCAGAGTGTGACTTCTCAGTCCGCGTCCCCTCAGCCGAGAGCCGCCGCCGCCGCCCGCCGTCAGTCACACAAGAGTCCTGTCAGAGTGTGGTAACTGCTCCTCAGTCCGGTCACTTTGTCGTCACACTCGGTCCCCTCAGGCCGCGCACGACCCCGTACCCCAGTGCAGCGCCTCGGGTCTCTCCTTCCGCGTCCCTCCGGCCGGCCGCGTGGCCCGGGGCGACTCTGACCTGAGGCGGCGACTTGGCGGGAGCTGAGCGTCCCCGCGGCCGACCCGACCCGAGCGCCCCAGGCGGCTGCCGCTCCGAGTGCGAGGAGCCCCGCCTGGCCGAGCCGAGCGACAGCACCGGGCCGGGCCGGGCCGGGCCGGGGGCGGCGCCCAGCGAGAGGCCGGAGGCCCCGCGCCCACGACCTGGAGGCCGGCGCCCACGGAGCCCGCTTGGCCCTCCAGCCCCGCGCCCTCGCCCCGCGCCCCCCGCCGGCTACCTGGCCGCCTTGCTCCTCACAGCCGCTGGGAGGCGACCCAGGAAGGTCCGGTGTTCCCCAGACCGATGCCCTGACCCACCGTCTTACGGAAATTTGGTTGTCTCTAGATGTTCTCTTCAATAACATTAATATATATAAATTAATATATAAATATTATATATAATTAATAATATATAAGTGTATTTAGGATCTCTTGGGTTTTTTAAATCTCAGAACGTTATGAAGGTGGACACCTTCATAAAGTGACCACTTTAGTGTTAATCATTCAGACAATTTCCTTTTTTAAAAATTGTGGTGGGGGGGCGCACACGCTCACACATGAATGGAGAGGCGTTGACTCCTCTGGAGCTGGTGGTTGATGCCTGGAACCGAACACAGGTCCTCTGGACAAATACCAACTGTTCCTAACCACTGAACCAGCTCTCTAGCCCTCTATTTTTTTTCTCTATTTTTAAAAACTTGTTCACTGGATTTCTTAAATTCTTTAGCAGTATTTCTTGTACTGGCGACCTCACATACAGGATGGGGAGGACTTGGGATTCTCTTCTCTTTAAGTTAGAGAGAATGTTGGGGCTCCTTGTCCCAGGAGCCGGACATGCACATGATGGACAGTCCCTTTCCTCTCAGTTCTCTCTGTCATGATCAATCCCAAAGGTGTGATGTCCAAGACGCCAGAGGCCCTTCTTTTTAATCCTCTTCCAATCTTATTGATTGAAAATCTTAGTCTATGTCTGGCTCTTTGGGAGGCACTGACTCCTGGGAGTTCATAATTGTGCTTCTTGCTCAGGATGTTCCTCCACTCTTAGCATCTTTATTTGTTGGGAGATATGAAATTCTTTATTCTGGTAGAAAAAGCTCTCACCGGTGCTTTCCAGCGAGCGTTTTTGAGGGTGACACTATGGAGAAAGTTCAGAGTTTGAGTCAACAGATTCATGGCCTCCACCCTCAAGCCCTAAAATTGTAAGACACAGGTCAGGCCCATGGGACTCTGAAGACCATTGGAGAGATGGTCTTTCTCTGCTAGTCTTGGAAAGACCCCATTTCTATGCCTGTCATGAAGTGGCCAGGTTGACTCTGCTCAGCAACCCACACCCAGAGGGAAGTATATACATATGCAGTATGTATGTAGGAAGTATGTGGCTCACTTCTCGCTCACCCAGTAGTTCCAAACTATCTGTTCTCGGTTGGTTTTGGTTTTGTGTTGATGAAACATTTTGAGAAGGTGTTGCTGTGTAGCCTTGACTGACCCTGAACTCACTGCTGTTCTCCTGAGGCCTATACCACCCCTTGTGACATTTTAATATATTATTGAGATATGATTTACATAATCTAAAATGCAAATGTCATACATTCAAGATTCACTCACTGAGTTTTGGCTTATTTACAAAATTGCATCATTATCAGCATAACCTAATTTTAGAACACTTTACCACCCTACAGAGAAACTTCCTCCTCGGGGACAGTCATTCTCGTCAGCCCTAGGTTCATTGCCCATCTTCTTTCAGCCTGGGTAGAGCTTCCGATTCTAGACATTTCGCATGAATGCAGTCATATGATATGAAGTCCTGTGTGATCGTTTTCTTTCACTTAGCTTATTGTTGTCAAGGCCCACCTGGGCTGTAGCTTGTCTTATTTCCATCCTTTGTCGTTTATTTGAGACAGTGTCTCTTTATGCAGCCCAGGCTAGCCTTGAACTTGTAATCCTCCTGCCTCCAGCCTTTTGCAGGTTAGAATTAGAGGCATGGCTGACAGCATGCCTGTCATTTTCTTTATTATAAACTAATATCCTATTATATGACAGGAAGTATTTGTTTATCTGTCTATTGCTTTAGGCTGTTTCTACTTTTCTTCTATGTGCATGTGTATGTGCAGTTGCAAGTAGAGACCAGACCTCAATTGCTCTCCACCTTAGCTTTTTAAATTTGTTTATTTTATTGTACGTGTATGTATGTGTACCACATGCATGCATGAGTCTGCAAATGTCAGAAGAGAGCACCTGATTCTCTAGAACTGCAGTTATGGGCAACTGCGAGCTACCGTATGGATTCTGGGACTGAGTCTGGGTCCTCTGCAAAAGCAGTAACAGCTGAGCCATCTCTTGAGTCCTTCATCTTGTTTCTTTGAGACAGGGCCTCTCACTGGACCTGGAGCTCCTTGTTTCGACTATCTGGCAGTAAGACTCTGGAAACCTCCCTGTCTCTGTCTTCCCAATACAGAATTACTATCCTGTGCACCCCTCCACTTTCCCTTGCTTTTTATGTAGGCTCTGGGGATCAAACTTTCAAAGCAAACACTTATTAACTGATCCATAGCTCCAGCTCCGCTCCTATTTGGGGGTACTATGAACCATGCTGATATAATCAGTGGTAGACAATGCTGTTTGTGTGTGTTTTCATTTCATTTCATGGATATGGTAACAATATGTTTTAAAGGAATTTAGACATTGCCTGTAGGAATGTCTAATAGCATTGTATTTTTCCACCAGCAATGCATGAGGGGCCTGATTTCTCCACATTTTTGTTAGCACTTATTAAAAAGTTTAGCTTATCTAATAGGTAGAAATGGCATCTTACTGCTTTGATTTGCATTTCCCTAATGACTAATCATATTAAACATCTTTTCGCATCGTCACTGGTCATTTGTGTACCTTCCTGAAGAAAAGGCTATTCAAATATTTTGCTCATTTTAAAATCACTTTGTTTTTGGTTTTGTATGGAACAGTTATTTACATCTTATGCATGCAAATCCTTTTTCAGATATATAATTTGCAAATATTTTCTCCCATCTATAAGCTGTCTTGTTGGTTATTTTGTTTGTTTGTTTGTTTTTAGCCAAGAACTTGCTATGTGGCCCACGCCAACCTCCAACTGCAGATCCTCTGCTTCAGCTTCCGGAGATCTCTACTGTGCACCTCCGTGCCCAGCTCGTCCTTTTCCTTTCTTAATGACATAGTTAAAGGTACAAGATTTAAAAATTTTTTATCTATTTTTAACTTTAATTTTGTTTCATTTTGGTGTCGTATTAAAGATAAATTCAATGCTATAAATATTATTTGGTTTAATTCTAAGCATCTTATTGGCTAGGTTCTTAAATACAGGTCTGTAATCCATTCTGAGATAAATTTTGTATATGGTGTGATGTTGGGGACAGTCAACTCTTAGTGAGGGAAAGTCCTATAATTCACCAAGAGCTGTGAAGGGGAAATTCCACCACAGAGAAATCATAAATGGAGCAAAAGTTTAGAGTTGATCTGAACTTTTTCTAAACAATTTGTCTCCTGGATCAAAATATCTGTTATTTTCAAAGTGTCTGTGGCTAGTAAAACCTACAAATACAAATGAGTAAACAATAGAGAAGAAATAGTCTAAACGTTCATACCTGTGGCCTTGCCGGTAGTGGGTTATGAAATCAACTTAGCAGTTTAAAGCCCATACTTTTCAAATCAAATAAAAAGAACAGAATAGAAAACACAAACTCTCAGAACGTGGATCCCATATGAAAGAAAGTGTGGCTTCGGAGTTCTTAGATGCGTGTGTTTACGTGTACCAGGAATTGGTATAACATGGATTTTGTAAGCACAGATGACATTTTTAAAAAGTGGGAAAACACCTTATAAACTATACTTTCAGGATTCTCCTATTCCACAAACATTTATTGAGCATGGATTTCATGCCAGGTCCTCTACTAAGTGCGGGGAATAAAATGATAAGCAGCACACGCTCGCCACACTGTGTGCTAAGCAGCGTGTGGTCGCCACACTGTGTGGTAAGCAGCATGTGATTGCCACACTGCACACTGTGTGGTAAGCAGTGTGTGGTCGCCACACTGTGTGGTAGGCAGGACACGGTCGCCATACTGTGTGGTAAGCAGCATGTGGTCTCCACACTGTGAGACTGGTTTTTATGGAGTTTCTAGAGACAAGGGCTTGTGCCTGATTCAGTTTCCCCAACCACAAGAATTTCCTCCAAATATTGGTGCTGATTCCCCATAACATTCAAAAAGGTGTTTAGGTTTCTGTTTGTTTGTTTCTTTCATTTGATGTTTATAACATATTAGCTTTTGTCTACAGGGTGACACTTGTCCCCAGGTCAACACTCGCATACCATTTGTATGCTGCTGGGAAGGGATCCCAGTCGAGGAGTGAGAGATGACTGTAAGTGACTTGATTTCCATCTACTTCAACTATATTTTAACTGGGTAGTCCCCAAGAATTTAAAAATAGTGTCACATTAGTTTTGACAAGGGGGCATTTAAAATAACAAAATTATTTTTCTCTCTTTTCCAAGAGTCCTGTAAAATGGCTTTGGCATTAGTGATGATATTTCACTGTGTGGGGGGGCATCTTTCCAGAGAGGATTGCTCCGTTCTTTACAGTTGCTGCATACAACCCTGATATTTGTCCCTTCTCTCTATCCCAGGCAACCATGATCAATCTCCAGAGAGACTTAGAAGGATCTTCATTCAAAATTAAATATCAAAACCAGTTCAACATGATGAGCAAGTCTCACACACACACACACACACACACACTTCCACAAACATGTCTACCATTTGAGTAATTCTCAACACGTTTCCACATGTGAGGGTTTTTTTTTTAAATTCATTTATGAGAATTTACCTTCAGCTTCCCAATTTTACTTTGAATTTTATCAGGGTCCTTTTCCTCCTTTATTAAATGAGTTCTGTTAAAAGTTCTCATGTCCCAAAGGCAAGCTTGGAACATTTCTTCTGAATTCAGAGTGTTTGTTTGATCTTTTTGTCATCTCTGCTTAGCTCAGCATTATATTTTTGTTCTGAGTGGTTGCTTATAAATAAATTTTTAAAAAACCCCTGGAACATTTTAATTGAAGAATCTTTAAGTTCAGCTGGTTTATTTAGCTATTCAACAGTAGGCACTTGCCTAGTAGTTACAGGGCCTGGGTTTGATCAGGGACTGAATTTAAAAAAGGAAAAAGAAAAAGAAAACCCATTAGTCAGGAGTGTTATCAACTTGCTGGTTGAAATGGCTCCTACCTGTAATTCAGACCTCAAGAGACCGAGGCAGGAGGGCGTTAGTTTGGGGCTACCCTGGTATACATTGCCCCTCCATCTCAAAGCAAAACTAATAAACAAGCAAAAATACATGGAGAATATAACTGTTAGTGTTTTTTCCCTATTATCTCAACTTAGAGCTTCTAGGAGCAAGCTGAAGGAAACATGGCACCATGACCACTTCTTCAAAACCACTCCAGACAGTGAAGCCATATGCCTTCTTCTACTCCTTCAGTGTCTGAAACATTAGTTTCCATTTCTCAGGATTTGTAAACACCTATGATATCATTAAGGAAATTTAAGAAAATTCCATTTGGTAATTTGAACTGCTTTGATTTAGACTAGATTTTAAGGTTCTAATGGTTTGAAAGCATGGTGACAGTTGGATAATACTTTAGGTTTCCAGGAGATTTAAAAGGAGGGCCACTTGCCCAGCCTTCTTCTTTCCTCTGCTTTCCCCTATCCACACCTTCCCCCCACCCCCCGTGGTGGTGCATCAGATTGGTTTCTCAGGACTCTGGGATAGGAAAAGTGGTAAGTAAAGTTTAAAAAGAAAAGTCTTGGTTTTGGGAACAGCTGGCCATCACCCCTTCAATCATGTGGTGTCCCTGACCTTGTGTTCTCCTGCCCCCGAGCTCTGCTGTCTACTGTCCATCTATCTGCTCACACCTGCACTCCCAGCACGCGGGAGGCCAAGGAGGAAGACTACGAGTTCTATGTCAGGGTGTGCTGCACATGAGACCTGGTCTTGAAACAAACATACAAGATCTGGCCCCTCCACTCTGTATATATTGCTGAAGTCAGCACAAGAATTTTAAGTGCCTGACCTTTATTTTTGCTCATTGTGATCCTAATTCATCTTCTTGAAGCTTAGTCTTTTTACTTATACAATGGAATCATAATATATTTTGAAAATTCCATCAGTGAGATGACATGAGAATATGCCACGTCTAGCCTCCCAGCAGGATCTCAAAAACTGTTACTCATCAAGCGTGCAAAAGCATTGCGAATCTCTTTCTGATAGTACTCATGAATTTCAGAGCACCATGTAATGGTTTTCACATGCTGTTTCCCTCTTAGCTTCCCCTCTACAGTACAGATTCTACAATGGCATTCTACTTCTGTATCTCTTTCTGATATGTAAAAAGCAAAACAAGTCCCATCTGAGAAATAAATCTTGAAATAGCTACAAAATCAAGATTTCCTTATGGAAATGGTTTTCGTGTGTGTGTGTGTGTGTGTGTGTGTGTGTGTGTGAAAGAGAGAGAGAGAGAAAAAAAATTTTTTTTCAGTTTGGAATTATGATTAAGAGAGAGAAAATTTAAATCCTTGACCTTATAATGCAAAAACTAAATACATATGTATATTTTTCTAATATATATTTTTAAAAGACATACATTTATAATACATTATCTATTAAATAGAAAATAGAAAATACTAATTTGGGCTAGAGAGATGGTTCAGAAGTTAAAAGTTCTTACAGAGGATCAGGGTTTAGGCACCCATATTAGGCAGCTTCCAACTATCTGTAGCTTCAATTGTAGGGAATCCAATGCCCTCTTCTGGTCTCCTTGGGCACTACATACACATAGTGCACATAAAACTCCATTGTGAGTGCAGATGCACGCACATGCACATACATACACATAAATACGAATAGATAAACCTTATGAAAATTCAAGGCATGCATAAACAAAGGCAGAATATTAATGAACTCCATGTCAATCTTGCTTTATCAAAACTCTCATCCTCGCTGGGCACTGGTGGCATACGCCTTTAATCCCAGGACTTGGGAGGCAGAGGCAGGCAGATCTCTGTGAGTGTGAGGCCAGCCTGGTTTACAAGAGCTAGTTCCAGGACAGGCTCCAAAGCTACAGAAAAACCCTGTCTTGGAAAACCAAAAAAACAAAAAACAAACAAACAAAAAAAAAACTCTCATCCTCATTCCTCCTCAAACATAATTCTGAAACAAATGCCAGATGATGAATTTCATCGTGAGACGTCCAATCTGACTCAAAATTTTGCTCTTTGTTTTAAAAGTTGAGAAGTGCAGGGTGGGTGGCACACACCTTTAAACCCAGCACACAGGGGGCAAAGGCAAATGGATCTCTGTAAATGTCCTCTATCTGAGGACAGTTCTGTCTGTTAAAAAGAAAGAATGGAAGAAAGAAGAAAGGGAGGGAGGGGCAAATAAAGAAAGGAAAACATTGGGAAGCATCCCCCTTTTTTTTTCCTGGAAGATCTTGGGTTTATCATTTTGTCTAGTAAAATAGTCCAGAGCTAATGTCTATTACCAGCATGTTGCAAACTGTGCTCATTACCTTGAAGACCGCTACATGCGTGCTGTGCCTTCCAGATGATGTAGAGATGCGAACATGCTTCTACCTGGAGTGCAGTGCTCTGGTGCACGTTATTTGGTTAGCTGTACTGGAGAGGTCTCTCTTCCTTATTCAAATGTAAACATCTAAAGAGCAGGAATCAAACTTGATTTATCTTTTTATACCCAGACCCACTGTATCTACTGTGACTCCAACCCAGTAAGTGGGTAATCTATGTGTTCATAGATTCTGAGTGTACAACATGTAAATCTGAACCTGATAGGGAGTTGAGGCCAAGACTTGACACCCTATACCCCTATTTTATTAATATAGAAGTAAAGTCAAAATTTTAAAAATAGTAGTAAACTTCAATCACTTATAGAAGTTTATGCTTTGAGGTCCATTGGCAGCTGACGGCTGCTGGGGGAGAGTCACTCTCTCTCTTCTGGGTACACAGTCACTGGTAGATTGCCCAAGCCCTGGCGGATGCCCCCACACCTGTGTACATATGGGCAGTATTAATTAGATTTAGTGAGTTATTATCAGCAATTGTAAGAAGGGCAGGGCAGGCATGGTGGCACACACCTCTAATTCCAGAATTTAGGAGGCAAAGTCAGGAGGATCTCAAGGAATTCAAGGACAGTCAGGGTTACATAGAGAAGCTGTGTCAAATTAATGATGATGATAACAACAATGATAATAATAAGGCATGAATTTGGAAGGAAGATAGGGTGAGGGGACTAGGGGGAGTTGGAGAGAGTTGTGGTGGATGAATATGGTCAAAATATATTGTACAAATGTAGGAAGTTTTGAAAGAATTAAAAAATCTTAAAAAGTCATAAGCTTTCTCCTTATTTATTAAGCTGATGGCATTTGTGTAAGTACGTTCCCAGGCTCAGCTTCTGATCTGGACCTTACTTAGGTAGCCATGGACCTCTGTTTTTAGAGATATTTCTTCTTAACATTTAGTCCCAACTGCACACTTTGCTCTTGAGGGAAGCCTGACTTCAATTGTGCACGGTCCCAGACCTGGGCTTTCTCAGGGTGTGGCTTCGGAATCCTGTCCCCCACTTCTTTCCAGGAGAGGTTCCCCCTCCCCGTGCACTTGGGTGCCTGCTTCTTACACCAGAAGCTGAGCTGTGTGAGTCAAGTGGCTCCCACAATTCTTGCTGCCCCGGCAACCATTGGAATGACTTCCCTTCCAGTCTTCGAGGTGCCAGCCCTGGCACCCTCACCCAAAGCAGCATTTTCCATACATTTAGGATGTGGAATTTGGAATTCATTTCTGGGGTGTGATGATTTGGCACAGGCTGGAGCTCTGTTTTGCATTTTGCTGGATTTTTTGATGTTTGGGGAACTAGTAGGTTCGTCATGCATCACATTTACATATTTAGACAGATTTGTAAAGTAGCGTGGCGAGAGGGAGAGGAGGGGGAAGAAGGATGTACTGGGGTGGGGGATACTTCATTGACAAAACATTTTGGCAGTGTCTTTTCTTGCATAGATAAATTTTTCCCAAAGTATTTTTCTGGTATTAGGCTCTTATAAAATCCATTTATAATCTTAGTAAAATTGCTTTTACAGCTTCCTAATGCACATAAATAGACTTGCTTATCTTTTATAAAAATCTATTTGTATATTTTTATGTATAGTGCATGCCTTCATGAGTTTATATGCACTGTGTGTATACAGGTGCCTTTGGATGTCAGAAGTCACAGAAACTTCCCAATGAAAGAGAGTTTGTGTGTGAGTTCTCACCGCAGCATTAGAAGCATCGCAGAGTGTTGGTTATGGATGATCACCATGGATGTCTATCAGCAGGTGGGCAGATAAACAGAGCCAGCTAGCTCATGACAGGCAAGCCGCTATTCGGTCAGAAAAGGGGAGGTGGCAGTGGTAAAGCACTATCCTGGCATGCTCAGGGCCCCAGGCTCCTACATTTCCCCCCACCATGGAATGGAGTACCCACAGGAGCTGCAATATGGATGATGCCCCAAACAAGCTAAGAGTAAAACGCCAGGCACCAAAACCTTGAGAGCACAAGATTCCTTTTATAGTGCAGTGGCTACAACAGGCAGACTCAGAGATGGAAGTAGAGGAGTGGCTCCTGGAGATAGTGGGAGGAAACCGAATGGCAGATACCAGGTAGAGAGTGTCTTTGAGGGTGATGGAATACTCTAGAACAGTGGTTTTTCAACCTGTGGGACGTGACCATTGGGGGTCAAATGACCCTTTCACAGGGGTTGCCTGAGACAATTAGAAAACACAGATACTTATATTATGATTTATAACCATAGCAAAATTACAGTTATGAAATAGCAATGAAAATAATTTTATGGTTGAGGGTCACCACATCATGAAGAACAGTAATAAAGGGTCGCAGCATTAGGAAGGGTGGGAACCACTCTCTAGAATGAGACAGTAACAGTTTATATTAAAGCTGCTTGAGTCATGCATTTAGCCTGGGCATGGTGGATCATAGCCTTAGGGAGTCTAAGACAGTAGGACTGTGAAATCAAGGCTAGCCTCGTCTACATAGTAAGATAAAATAAATATGTTAACTAGTGAACTAAAAGGATGGTTTCATTAGACATGAATCATATCTCATTAGGAATCTATTTAAACAACAATGTTGAGAAACAGCATGTCTCTGCACCCTCCCTCTCCTTCCCAGGCAGAAGCTCATTTGTTTCTGCGTTAGCCTTCTCCACCTGCCCGCCATGTTCCCAGCCTGTACTAGGTAGGTTGTGATTTTGTCAGAAAGTAACCAACCGAGAACACAATGGGGCTGAAATCCAAGACCCTTTTCATCCTTCTGAAAGAAGGGCCTGCCTCTCTTCAGTTCACAGACAAGTGTCCAGCAGTGACCTTGGTCTTTTCAAGAGCATTCAGGGCAGGGAGGGTAGGTAATACGTGCCCTCATGCAAGTCTTCCATCCTGAATCTGAAATCAGGGCCTTCATATGACTATGATCAGCATCATGATTTACACTCTAAATCCTCCTCCTGAGTGGAGCGCCCCTTAATCTTCTTTTAGCAAACTGGGTTGAAAATGGTCTGGCTAGTCTTTGTTTTTCTTTTGAGACGGAGTCCCCATAGACCAGGTCCCAAGCTCACAGAGATCTGCCTGCCAATGCGTCCCCAGGACTGGGATCAAAGGTCACTGCCCAGCTGTCTGATTCATCTAAAGAACAGGCTTCTGGCTGGCGTGTTCAGCTCCTTCACACTGACTTTCTCTTCTGTTCAGAAGGCATTCAGGAACTCACACTGTGGCCCCTCTAAGCCAGGCCCAGGGTCTGAACTGATATACGCCGAGACCCTGAGGGTTTCTGGAGTCACTGCTCTGGAGGCCACTCTGAAAATATCTCTCTGTCGATTTCAAAAGAGCTCAAATAATTGTATCTTCTACATGAAATTGAATCAATGGCTCAGCACACATTTATTAAATTACATTATGTTTAAAGTTACACTCTCTTCCAAAGAGAAAGAGCCTCAAATCCTAGTACTGGACATATTGAGTCCTTGTGGTCCTGGAACTTGGCAATGTTTGTTGGTGAATAAATATGAATAAATGGAGACCAATGTTTAGTTGCGGTGCCTAAAGATTATAATAGCCAATGTCCACTGAACTTCATAGGTCTTTAACTCACTTGGCATTGGAGAAGAGAAATTTTCTGAAGGAAAGAAAAACGTGGTGTAGTTAGTTGAACCACTGAAATAAATCTAAGAATCCTGGCATGTCAGCAACTGTTTGGCTTAGTGTTAACTGTAGTGTTTTGAACTGATAGTTTTCTTCAGTAATTCTTGCTATTTTACTCACTCATTTGTGAAGTATTACTCCAGAACCATTGACATTTAAGATTCTAAAAAATTTAACAACCAAGCATCAGTGTTTTGAAAATATGGCTGAACAACCAATGTTTAGCGTTCTTTTTTGTTTCTCATCCTGAGAGGTGGGACCCAGGACTCAGGGGCTCATTAGAGCCACCCCGTTAAGTTCAGAAATCCAACAGCTAAGCACTGGAGGCGATTCTGAGAGGTTTGAATTTAGCCACACAAATATTCATATTTTTTTCTTGTTGAAATATAGGAAGGGGGAGCTGATATGGCTCAACAGATAAAGGCACTTGCTACCAAGTCTAATGACCTAAGTTCAAACACAAGGACTCACCTGGGCTATGGCACACATGAGTGCACACATACACACACGACAAACAAATAAAACATGGGAAGTATTTTTAAGATTTATTTTTAATTTTTAAAAATAAGGTGTATGTGCGTGACTTGTGCAGGCATCAGCAGAAGCCAAACATGCCTAGAGCTAGAGTTACAGGCAGTTATGAGCCACCCAGTGTGGGCTCTAGGAATTGAACTCAGATCTTTCAACAACTACTTGGAGCATTCTTACCTCCTCCAGTCTTCCTGAATTGGAAGGTAAAGTCAAATTCTCGTTTCAAATCCAGGTGCTATTTCTCCTTCCATGGTTCGGTGCTTCTTATGCACAAGAAAACTGAACAACCATCTCCGAGATGGAAAAACCAAAAACATCCTAGAGTTCAAGACACAAACCAGATATTAGTTGCTGTGCTTTATTGTGTGAATTGCTGAGTCTGAGTCCCAGTCAAGGCAGAAAACTGCCTTTCCAACCATCTGAGAGCCATCACTTACGATGCTATCTTGCAGAAAGAATCTTTCCCTTCTCACGAAAAAAAAAAAATGTGTAATCCCAATAGCTCTCGGTAAGAAAGGCAAGCTGTGGAAACTGTAAACATATTCAGTGTGTGGAGGAAACAGTTGGTATTCAGTAAACAGCAAGTAATTTATTGACTTGGCAAGATTCCCTTGGACTCTAGTATATAGTTAACTCTTAATTACCTCAGAACAGATTGACTCTCTGGTAAATTCTTTGGAATGTTATTGAGCCATCTCACCATCATCTGGCTAAATTCTAGGCTTATAGGAGTATGACTAAGACACCCATGTGGTTAATTGAGCTAAATGGTGGGCTGGGCCAGGGCTCGCTTTCCAACCCTACAGGATATGTTATTCTGCCCTGTCTACTGTTAGCATGAAAGACAGAATTCCTACTTTCGAAGAGTTTAATGCAAGATGAAGGCAAGCTTGAGAAAGAAGAAAGAGAAAGAAAAAAAGAGTGTGATCCAGGCTCTGTGGTGAAGACCTGGAATCTCATTTATGAGGTCACAGGAGGAGGCTCTCAAGTTCAATGCTAGCCTGGGTGATTTAAAGAGATCTGTCTCCAGGGCAAGTGGGAGAAAGAGAGAGGGAAGAGGGGAGGAGGAGGAAAAAGAAGGGGAGGTAGAAAAAGGAGGGAGGGTAGAGACAGCAAGAGAGAACTCTTGCGGACAAGACTATCATGTGACACAATGAGGTGAACCAGGCCTGGGGGCTTGAACATCTGCTGTAGATGTGCCATTTCAAAATTACAGATGAGGAAACTGAGGCACAGAAAGGCCTCAACTACAGATGTGGAACTAGCTGGGAATAGGTTTAAGGTTATGGCCTTGCCCTACTTCTTGGTGCTTTTGTTTCCAAGGCAGGGAGGGTCTCACTTTGTAGCCCTGGCTGTCCTGGAACTCCCTCTGTAGATGAGGCTGGCCTCAAACTCATGGAGATCCACCTGCCTCTGCCTCCTAAGTGCTGGGATAAAAGCATGTGCAGTTACACTCTTGGTTTTTTTTTTTTTTTTTTTTTTGAGATAGGGTTTCATTTTGTAGTTTGGGCTGGTTTTTTCAAGCTCTTAGCAATCCCCCTGCTTCAACATCACAAGTGGTGGGATTACAGCCTCAACCACCCTAACTGGGCTCCACCTAGCTTTCTTTGTGTGCTTGTTATTGTTTTGGGTTTGTTTGTTTTCTTTTTGCTTTTTTAAAAACAGGTTTATTTTTGTTGTATTTTAGAATAGCGATACAAGTCTTTAATCCCAGAGCTCAGGGGGTGGATGCAGGAGGATGTCTGTGAATTCATCTAATTTTTTGATTGCAGCTCTTGGCCTTTGCTGGTCAACGGCAGTCTTGAGAAAGCACAGGTGTAGAATAAGGAACTACTCTGAGTCCTGCCAGTGGAACGAGGAGGGCGGATTACAAGTGGACACTAATTCTCAACAGCGTGTCTTTATCTTTAATAGGAAGACCTGTACATGTCATATGCTAAAGGAAACAGCAGAGGAAGCCCAGGAATGGAGGGACTGACCAGGGAGCAGATCTCAGTGGTAGGGCAAGTACAAAGCCTTGGGTTCAAATCCCAAGCATCAAAAGAAAGGATAAGGTCCAACCAGGCATACTGTGAGATCCTGTCTCAGAACAAAAAAGAAAGAAAAAAAGAAAAGAAAAAAGAAAAAGAAAGAAAGAAAGAAGTCACCAGCAACAAACAACGGAACTTGGAATTGACTGACCTAGTGGGTGTAATTTAGGGAGAATTGGAGCTGGGCTCTGAGAATGCCTCCCTGCCCCCTTTCCACCTTAGTTACGGAGTTACCCAGAGATCCTTGGTGCTGTGAGGTGCTTTCTGCAAATGCTGTTGTGCTCCTGAAAGTGAGTAGCATCCTGACCACCCCCGAATTTATCCCTATGACGCCAAACACGCTTAAGCATTGTTTAGATCAATGTCCCATAATTACGAACGGAATACTCATTTCGGTTTTTGTTTGTAATTTTATCACAAGGATGTATAATCAAATCCATATCAGAGCTTTTGGTCAATTCCTTCAGGTAATGGTTTTGCTCAGTTTACGAGATTTTGACCTTTTTGGAGGAGATTAAATCGTATGAGTTATGACTGGAAGGCTGAGACGCATCAGCAGTAAAGTGCTCACTGAGCATGCACTAGGTCATTGTTCGGTTCCCAGAACCAAAAAGCAATTCAGAGTACTTACCACCAACTGTGTTTGGTTGCTTTATTTCATCTTCATCAAAATAATTATTCTCTGTTGTATGACTATGCTCTTATTGAAAGGACGACAGAAATCTCTAGAACAATTGCTGGTGCTTCCCCTGCTGCCATCACCACCACCATCTACTTCATTGCCTAAATGAGACTTTTTTCTCAAGTCTCTTGTCTGCATGAGCACTTACACACACACACACACACACACACACACACACACATACACGCTTTAGCACATGCACACCTTTATTGGTGTTTAGCATATATTATACTAAGTGCACCATTCTGTGAATGCTTCGCTTTTAAAAGGGCCTTCTTCGTATCAGAACATGTAGTGGCATTTCATTTGTAGTTTAATAAAGCTTGCCTGAAGATCAGAGAGTAAAACAGCCTCACTGGTCAGTCTCACAGACCAGGCAATGGTAACACACACCTTTAATCCCAGTAGCCACACTAGTTGCCATAGAAACCAGGTGGCATATGCCTTTAATCCTAGCTCAAGAGAGATTATCAAACGGGAGGAGACAGCTCTCAGTCTCAATCTCATTCCGAGATTCCTAGAGGCAGGATGGCCATTTTTGGACTGAGATTGAGGTAAGAGCCAGTGGCTAGCTGCTTTGCTTTCCTGACCTTCATGTTGAACCCCAATATCTATCTGTCTCTTAGTTTTCATTAATCGTGCTTCAAGAACATATAAAACTATTCTTGGTAAATTCTATGTATGTTTTACTTTTGAAAATTTGCATTTATTTATTTGAGATGCCATTTCCCTATATTTCCCATGCTGGCCTAGAACTCAAGATTCTTTCACTTTGGTCTCTGAAGTAACTGGTCCTATAATCTTATTCTTTTACAATTGTTTTATCAAGACAGGGTTTCTCTGTGTAACAGCCCTGGCTGTCCTGGAACTCACTTTGTAGTTCAGGCTGACCTTGAACTCACAGAGACCAGCCTGCCTCTGCCTCCCCAGTGGCCGGCTTCATTTATAAAAATTTTGAGTTGACACAAAGTTATACATATTTATGAAGTACAGTGTCAAAATGATACACACACATATATGTCGTATCAGGGTAATCGATATTTCTATTTACTTAACATTTTCTTGTTTCTCTGTGTTGAAAGGGTTCAACTTTTTCAGAGTTCTTTACAAAAATTTAATTGGCATAGAGACGTGGCTAAATGCTACAATATGTGCTTGGTATCCCCAGAACTCTGGTTTAACCCCTGGGGTGAGATAAAATAAAACGAAAATTAATTGTTCTAAACCATACTCACCCTCCCTGAACTTTAGCATTGTCCCTCCTAAGTGTATTCAGTGTTATGATCCATTCACTCCCTACCTCACCCCTCCTTCCGAGCGCCTGCTGGCCACCACTCTGCTTTCTTGTTAGGAGACCTGTGGCTCCTACTGTGAGTGAGAACATGTGATATTTGTTTGCTTGCGGTCAGGGCTGCACAGAATAAAGCTTAGAATTTATCCTATGTAAAAGAATGAAATAAAGATAATTGTGCTCTAAGGCCCTTGATTAGCAAATGTCAGCAATTAAGTCAAACTATTTCCATGTTTAATTATTTATTTAAGAAGATATACTCATAAATATTTTCTTATATTACTCTTTTTAAAACATGTGTTTTGGTATGCTGTTCTGATAGACAAAAGGTCTTATTTGTGCTTAAAACCAAGTGTTCTTAAAAGAGATGTTTCAGTAGAAAATGGTGGAATTCTATTCAATGAGAATGTATAATTTAATACTGTGGATCTCATGAGGCAGAAATTAAAAGGGCAATACTAAATAACTTTAGGATAATGGGAACTCTTACAGTATCCAAGGACAATGATTATTCTTTTGAAATTTGTTAGTAACTGTTGTTCAACTGGTAACTAAAATATTAAAAAAAAAAAAAAACTTTAGCTAGACATGGTGTCACATGTCTTTAATTCTAGCACTGAAGAGGCAGAAGCAGGCTGAGCTTTGTGAGTTTGAGGCCTGCCTGGTCTACAAATTAAGCTTCAGGCTAGTAAGGGGTGCATGGTGAGACCCTGCCTCTAACACTAAGCTAAGTCTTTGTCCGTTCCTACTTAAAGTTGGATTTGTGCATACCCATGAGAATATAAGTTCCTGTGTGAACAGTGGCTTTCTCTGTCCACTGTGTGTACCCAGGTCACTCTCTTCATCTTTTTCTGAAATTCCCAATTTAAAAGACAATAAACATGCATTGGTTTTCCTACTTAAAACAAAACTGAAACATTAAAGTGATTCATAGAAAATGCTATTTGGCCTAGAACTCCCACTTCGATCTCCCTAGTAACTGGTGCCAGAGTTTTATTCATCTGTAAAGATTTTAATTGACAGAAATTTAATCCCACAAAGGCATGGGAGGATTGTGTCCTGTTCCACTTAGGGTTGTATGTGTAGCGCGGGGGTAGAGTGGTTGCCTAGCCCTCAGGAAGCACGGAGTCCATCCTCAGCACTGCAGAGGACAGCATGGTGGCAAATATCTATAATCCTTTGCCACACAGCAAATTTGAGACATTCTGTCTCAAGCCAAAAACTTGAAATATGGAACCTCCTTATATTAGTATTTCCCCAAACTGCTTTTACTTAAAGTAGTTATCAAGATGTATCTTTAATATATCTAAGAACACAGAGCAGGATAGATGTATAATTCAGTGCTCGCCAAACACATAAATACAAGGTCCTGGGCACATGCCCTGCACCAAAAGAAAAAAAAAGTAAATTCCTTTGGTCATTTAAGAACAATGCATACAATTATAGTCTTAGGTTAAAAAAAAATAAGGATGGATTTTTAACACGTAGAAAAATACATCTAAAGCAGTTTCCTTTAGTAGCACTGGGCCAACATACAACACACACATTAGCTTAAATTTGTTAAATTACTGCTAATACTTATACATTTATTTACATAGTTGAATCACCACTAATACTTTTTCAATTATAATTTTAAAACGCCTATTGTCACTTTGCATTTGTTTGAAAGGGAAAACATCAGGAAAGCTGGACTCGGTAGGGAAGCTGCAACAGCCTGCATGGAGTTTTTGCCTTAGTTTTTTTTTTTTTTCAATGACTTCTCTTACATAAGAGCCCTGTAATCTCTCCATAGGGAGAAATAACCCAGGGCCACATCATGCCTTTAATTTTTCCTCCAGATAATGTTTACAAATGAGCACAGAGAAGTGACTCCATGTTTAAACCCGACGTCAATGTTCATTGCCATTAAGGACAATTGGTAATTTTTAACAATCAATGAGAGTTTATTTTAGGAGAAAACCTACTGAAATTTGCAGGAAGTAACCTTTTTGTTCCAAAACAGCTGTCATTGAACACCATTATACCTACAACAATTAAAATTATCTCTGGTGACTTTTAGCATCTGGCATGGCTCCATTATTGTTCAGTTAAATATTTTTCAAGTTAGTTAGGACTTTCGCCCACTGGGTCCTTTCAGCTCTTTATTGTCAGTATGTATCTTAGATTCACCTTTGTGACATTATTTTTTTGTATTACTGTAGTAATTTCTGCTATAAAACGCCTGAGAAACCAAGAGATATTTCTGCGGAAACTGCCCTCCACATCAACACGGCACTTACAAAAATACGATCCCCGTTTACTCCCTGATATTTGGCAACAGTGTCCTTGTGTTCTTTTTCTAGACCTTCGCAAAAAATTCCCAGCTTCAAGAATTAGCTAATGTGTACTGGAGGGAAATAAAGAGCAAAGGGCAACATGTGGTGTCATTTTGATAAATTTGATTAAAAATCATGAAGAAAATATCCAAGTTGAAGGAAGTCCCTCAGACCATTAATACAGGAGGGGATAGAGCATCAAATACAGAAAAGAAAAAAAGCTAAAAAACATATACCAATTTTCACTTCAATGGAGGTCTTGAACAATATCTCCACAAAATAAGCTGTCTGTCCTGGCAGATAGGAGCAGATCCGCTCTCCTGGAATGGCCGATACTGAAGCAGGGAAATGTGGCAGCCTAGAAGCAGAGTGCATTGTCTAAGAAAGGCGGCATACTTGTGATACCTTGGGCTTTGGTCACTATGGTCATGACGCTGCATGATTACATGTTGAGGGAAGGAATTTCTCTTTACTGAAATCAGATGGGTTTTGGAAAATAAGAAACAGTGCTTGGGACTTAAACCCACCAGGGAATATTTCTCAATACCCCGATACTTTTCTGAATGCTTGCCCACCAATAACTAACCATTCAGATTAAAATTTAAAATTACTGGTGAGGACTCACAGGGGCAAGTGGGGTGAGATTCACGCCCTTCAAAGATCTGCTAAAGCAACTTGGCTTGCTGTTAGCATGTGCTCTGTCACCCATCACAAACGGTTGTCACACTAACCCCACCTATTTTTATCCCTGACGTGTCTCCCACCCTGTCGATTTTATATAATCAAATCCTGGCCCACTTGCAGGGAAATAGTAACTCGAAACCATGCCCACGCCCCACATCCACGCACCGTGGTTGTCAGAAACAGAGGCCGTGTGGGACAATACTCACAAGCAGCACATGGAGCTTGTATCAGATTTTTAATGGACTGAGAACTCAAACAAGCCATGTTGTGAAAAAGATCTCCACAATGAGGCACCAAGTCCTGGTGAATATATTTTTTCCTTGATAGTTTTTGAATTTTGTAGAAATTCAGCTTTTAGTTCTAAAGTTTGTAAAACAGAGAAGGTCAAACCTGGGTAAGCACATCACGCTGGCTAAGCACTAGACACTGAACCATGCTGGAGAATTACAAAACTCAGCACCAGTGTTTTTAAAAATCACCAACACCTACCTCCAAGCTCTTCCTTTCATTTGTGGAACTTAAAGTGTATTTTGGACCAAAACATGGAACATTCCAGACAATGCAAAACCTAGAAAGGAACTGCACCTGTATCCCCATGCACCGCCAACAAAATGCAGCCGCTGAATAAATACTCGCCCTAAATTAGGAAAAATATTTAGTCAACTTTCCCACTCTCTACTGTGCAGAAAAGTGAAAGTTTTGTTCTTGGTACAAAGCTGCTGGAATCTGCAGGACAGCCATCACTGAGCAGGTATTCTGCACAGCTTTTATTACCCTGCTAACCAAGCAGGGAGAAAGGGGTGTAGACCACAACCGAGGGCTGTGTCTGACAACATGAGGAGAAAGCGTTTTCATAGGCAAGTATGAGGCAATCTCCGAGGAGAGCTGCAAAATCCCAAGTTGCAGGCAGATGGGCCAAGAGATATTTGATGTTAAAAAGAAGTCGAATTGTGACTAAAGCATTTTTATTTTTATTTACTTATTAGTAAAAGTTGTTAATGTGGGACAAACTGTGATTATGGCTTTCCCAAATGTTTCAGGATTGTCAAAGAACTCTGATGGGGAGAAAAGGCAAGAGATAAAGAGGGAAGCTGACAAAGAACCCCGGTGTGTGACCGACACGTGACTTGGCCATTATGGTTCTTTTCTTTAAACCTCAGAGTAAAGAGGAGAAAGAATGGAAGGGAAGATAAGTTAAAATTTAGCTTCCTCAAGAGATCTTTGGCTTGTGGATCCCATCCCCAGGGTAATTTGTTAGTTGTATTTCATGATAGAAAAATCTCTCAAACATTCTTCAGCTTGGAAGAAAAGGGGAGGATTTAGTATATAAAACTATTTTCAGACACACAGACAGAAGCTTTGTGTTTTAAATTTCTTTTTAAAAATTTTCATTGTTGCACTGTTATGAATTATATGTGTGGGACTTAGTGAGATAATGAACACACATCTAACAATGTGGAATGATCAAAAATATTGCTAGACCTTAAAATTTCTTTTTTACTAGTATATAGTAAATATGTGCTAATAAATTTTATTAAGATATCTTAAATGTTAACAGAAACATTGCAGCTTTCTTTAAAATCTCATGTAGAGCAGTGGTGGCACACACCTTTAATCCCAGCACTCGGGAGGCAGAGGCAGGCAGATCTCTGTGAGTTTGAGGCCAGCCTGGTCTACAAGAGTTAGTTCCAAGACAGGCCCTAAAACTACAGAGAACCCTGTCTCAAAAAACAACAACAACCAAAAAAACCCCACATCTCATGTAGCACTCAAGTAACTGAGGCAGAAGGATGATGGCTCCTAGGCCATACCAGGCTACATGGTGATACCCTATTTCAAAAGAACAAACAAACCAAACAATACTGGTTGCTGTTGTTGTTTTGACCTTAAAAAAAAATCAAAGCTGCAACAATGGCTCAGCCATTAAGAGCTTGTACTGCTCTTGCAAAGGACCAGAGTGAAATTCAGTCCCCAGTACCTATGCTAGGCAGCTCACAACTGCCTGTGACTCTAGCTACAGGGACTTCAGGGATCTAGTACCTCTGGCCTTCATGGAGACCTCACTCACATGTACATACTCACATGCATACACATAATTGAAAATAATAAAACAAAACTAAAACAAGATCTATTTATTGTTATTTTATGTGTGTACGCCAGTATGTATGTATATCCACTACATATATGCAGTACTTGAGGCAATCTGGGTGTTGGGATCTGAACTCCATCTTCTTGTAAAAGTAGCAAGTAGGGTCTGGCTCCCTTTTGCAGGGATCTTAATAAATGCTTCAGGGCTTTGCTACAACAGGTTCCCACCCAGTACAATGTCTGCATTTCTTTCTTCATTCAGTCTTATTTTCAATTTTTGTGTGTATCACTGCCAGAAACTGCCCTGGAAGGTTTTCTCTTCCATTTACATGTTTGATGGTATAACTTCTTACCTTTCCGTATGCATGACAATGCATAGTAAATACAATCACATGCATAAATCCAGTACTGTGATAGATAACAACAAACAACTCAGAAAGTTTTCATTCTGCAGGGTACTCCATAATCTTGCCCCCCCAAAGTTATTAAAGGCTCAAACAAAACAGTGGCATCAAAAATAAATTTCCCTTTTCTAATTTGGAAACTGCAAACATTCGGCATTATTTCTTTCCTAGTACTTTTCCACAAGCCAATCATCTCATCCTGGAAATGTCCCTCAGTCTCAGTCCAGGCCTTTCCTGGTGTACGACTTTTCCCATGTGACCTTTAAATAAATTCTTTTTTCCCATAATTAATTAATCTCAGAAATCAAAATGAGACATGTCACCAGGATCTTATTTAAAGCCAAGAAATTTATTGGCTCCTTTCCAGCCCTCTTTCTAAATTAAACAAGCGTACACAGGCTTCTCACCATCCTTGCTACATAATTTGAGTCACTTTTTCTCATATAACGGACACATGGAAGATGGAATTTGAATACATACACACCTCAATTAAGACAACATTTAGAATTTATTTTTATTACTACGGAAGGAATTTGTCCTCTGAAATGTCTATAGTCATGTGTTTAAAAATAGACACATGAGATCCTGGAGGGATGGCTCTGTGGTTAAGAGCACTTGCTGCTCTTGTAGAGGACTCAGGTTCAGTTCCCAGCACCCATATGGTAGCTCACAACTGTCTGTAACACTAGTCCTAGGTGATCTGATGCCCTCTTCTGGCTTCTTCAGGCACTGCACACACATATGCAGGCAAACATTCAAACACATTTTAAAAATAGATACATGTAACAGAAATTAACCTTCCTATCCTCAATAGTAAAATGCCATATTTTTGCATATTTCTTTACTTGCTTTTAAGATTTGGGATATATGTGCAGAAGGCTGAACCAATGGCCCCATGTGTACCACGTTTACACTCTGACACTGAGCTTTCCCTCCTCCAGTCCCTTGTTTTTCATTTTTTGAATGATAAACCAATCAATCAATCAACAGTTTACAAATGTATTCTTAAGCTCTGTACTTCTCATTTAACATTTGGTAAAATCTTCATGCTTCACAGATGGGATACTTGGATTTTGCTTTGCCTCTGGTGAATCACCTTTGTTACTTATCCAGGGTCAAGGATGCTAGAAATAAAGCTGAACTCACAGGGGTCACATGTGTAGAGATTAGCCATGGGGCTAGATCTCAAACCTAACTCAAGACTGTTCATAATTTTAAAACATCTCTTACATAGTAAATAATTGAGTAAGGAGAAAGCTAAGCACGGGTTCCTGCCCTCCCTCTCTCCTTCCCTTCCTCCCTTTCTGCCTGTTCTCCCCTTCCTCCCTAATAAATGCCCCCATCTTTGCTGACTGAGGTTTCTGTCCTGCTCAGTCCTGCAGCCTTTAAGTCCCAAAAAATTCACAGAGGTCTACATTAATTATAAACTGATTGGCCTAGTAGCTCAAGCTTCTTATTAATCTTACATTAACCCATTATTCTTGTCTGTGTCAGCCACACGGCTTGGTACCTTTTTCAGTGAGGCAGTCATATCTTGCATCCTCTGAATCTAAGTGACAACTGCAGACTGACTGTTTCCTCTTCCCATGATTCTCATTGCCCCGCTTCTACTTCCTGCCTGGTCACCATCGCCCCGCCTATACTTCCTGCCTGGCTGCTGGTCAATCAGCATTTTATTAAATATAAAGTGACAGGATAAAAGACCATTGTCCCACAGCACATCTTAGCCTGAACCAACGTGGTTTTTGTAGCAGGGAAGGTAGGATACCCCACGTTTAACCCTCATTTTAATTTCACCCAGTTTTAAGGAAACCTCTGCTCTGGCTCAAGACAGAGCACCCCTGACGTTGAGATAAATGGCCTCTTGTTTTTCCACAATGGCCACCTTTGCATAAAACAGGTTTAAGGCAAACTACATTTTCTTGAAGAGGGAGGGGCCCAGTTTAACTCTGGGAGATGCTGCCCCTGGGTTAGTAGTCTTGGGTGCTATAGAACAGGTTGAACAAATCGTTAGGAACAAGCCAGTAAGTAGTATTCCTCCATGGCCTCTGTTCCAGTTTCTGCCTCCTGGATCTTGCCTCATGTTCCTGCCCTGATTTCCCTTTGTGACAGACTATGATGTGGACGTATAAGCTGAACTAAACCCTTTACTCCCCAGTTGCTTTGGTCATAGAGTTTATAACAGGAACAGGAACGGGAACTCTAAGACAGATGCATAGTTAATATAACTATTAATTTCAGATAAACAGCTAGTAATTTTTTTTAATGTAGGTATATTCTATGAAATGTTTGAGACATGGATTCTAAAAGTCACACATGCTCATTGTTCTTCTAAAATTCTGATTTAATTAGATGTTCCTTGTCTTAGGATGGAGGCCTTCCAGTCACTGAGGAGACACCTTTGAAGTGGACACTGGAACTCAGCCCTTCCCACTCTCATTTCTTGGCCCCAAGGTGAACAGGTTTGATCCAATTTGCCCTCCGGCTCATGATAAACTGCCTGCCACAGTCCCCGAAAATGGTGTGGACAGCCAATCTGAGACTGAAACCTCTAAGGACGGGAGCTAGATCAGCTTTCTTTTTATGGATGACAGAAGGGACTGCTGCTTTCTTCTTTATGGCAGTGGGAAGTTGAGTGACACACCGTGACTCCGCTGACAGACATTTTGGGTTGTTTCCACTGTTAAAGTTTCTATGAATATGTTGTCAGGAACTTCACTGTACCAGTTTTTATGTGAAGATGCATTTTCATTCTCTTGGCTAAATACCTAGGTGTGGCCTTCTTGGAGCTATTTCACAGTAAGAAAACTGTGCCTGATTGTGCTGTGGGATGTCCCTGTCTTTGGTTATCCAGAAATGAGCTGATTGCCCTACATAAAACCATAACATGGGTCCTACCCCTCATCGCCTGGAAGGTACCCAAACTGCAAGCACACTGACTTCGTTCAGTACACATGGACAACGGAATATTATTCAGCCATTAGAAAAGAAAGAAGCCCATTTTCAGACAAGGATATAATGTGAAGGATGTGATGCTAAGCAATCAGAGGACTGCACAAATTCATGTATACGTCTGAAGGAGCTAGGAAAGGAAGGAGCCACAGGGCAAAGGTTAGGGTGATTGCCAGAGGTGGCAAGGTTATAAGGATGTGCTGAATACAAACTTTGGTTGTAAAGTCAGTAAAGGAACTCTAATGAACAGCAAGAACGGTGACAGGCACACTGCACTGTGCTGGGTTTTGTTCTGGTTGTGATGAGATCTCACCAGCTTATGGCCAGGCTGCCCTTAAACTCTCAATTCTCTTGTCTCAGTCTCCAGAGGCACTTGGATTACAGGTGTGTTGTCAGCTAGCTTGTTAATTAATTTGATTGAGGTGACCACTACACAAAGCACACACACACAAAATCACCACATTGGGCACCGTGAATGCTTTCAGTTTTCATTTGACAAATTCTTTCTGGAGCCACAGTCCCCTTCCTGAACCGCTTCTGAGGTTGTCGCGCTCACTACTGGGACTATTTACGAAGACATCAGGAAGTAGGAAAGCCAGAAACTATTGCTTTCTAAAGTGGGGGGTGTATAAAGAGTATGTGCCTCACTTTAGGGAAGCACTAGAGTAAAAATATGATGGGTTGGATAATGTTTAGCACTGTGTAGTGATACACAATCTTTAGCACTAACTTGTGTACACTGGGGAAAATGGGGGGCAAAGAGACAGCGAGGAGTCTAATGTCTAGAATACCAACTCTTCCCATTAACCATGCAGGACAGTTCATGTAATCAGCACGTTTCAAGAACTGAAAACTCCTTTGTCTCTACTTGCCTATTTGTGGGTTCTCCTTATATTTGTCCTTGCGCTGATCTCAAACTTGGGGTCATGTACCTCCACCTCCAAAATCACTGGAATTGCAGACATGTACTACTCTATCCAGAGAGTCAAAAAATATTTAATGGGCTGGCAAGATGCTTTGTTGGATTGAGAAGCTTGCTGCCAGGACTGAAGACCTGAGTTTGATCCCCAGGAATCACGAAATAGAAGGGGGGAGCCACTCCTGAAAATTGTTACCTGACCTTCATGGATGGGTTGAATGTGTGCATGCACACGCATCCCCCCACACCCACACATCCACACACCCACATGAGTAAATAAATAAAATTTAATTTTAATATTTGATGCTGTGGAATAATCTTGTACACTGTGAAAATGTGTTGCTCTCATTGTTAATAGAGAGCTGATTGGCTGATAGCCAGGCAGGAATTATAGGTGGGACAATCAGGCTAGGAGAATGATGGGAGGAAGAAGGGGAGGAGTCAGAGGGACACCAGAGTGTCCAAGACAGTCAGAGGAGAGCTGAGGAAGCAGAATGTGTAGAAAACAAAGTAACAATTTATGAACCACGTGACAAAGCAGAGATAAGAAATATGGGTTATTTGAAATGTAAGAGTTAGGTAGTAACAAGCCTGAGCTCTCTGTCAAGCACTTATAATTAATGTTAAGCCTCTGTGTCAGTTATTTGGGAAGCAGCTGCTGGAACACAGAAAAACTCTGCCAATAATTTGATCCTTTCCTTATCACACGATTTGTGAATAGCATTTAGATTATTCCTTTAAAAACAAGTACTAGTGTCAGGCAGTGGTGGCACTTGCCTAACACCCACACTCAGGAGGCAGAGGCAGATCTCTATGAGTTCAAGGCCAGCCTGGTCTACTGAGAGAGTTTTAGAACAGCCAAGGCTACCCAAAGAAACCCTGTGTCAAACCAAACCAAAACAAAACAAAAAACAAAACCCTCCCAAAACCAATCCACCAACCAATCAAATAAACAAAAAAAATTACTAATACTCGGTGGTGGCACACACCTTTAATCTCAGCCTTCAGGAGGCAGAGGAAGGTGGATCTCTGAGTCTGAAGCCAGCCTGGTGTTCCAGGGAAACAAACCCTATCTCACAAAAAGAGGAAAACAGAAGAGACAACCTGGCCTTTACGAGCTCTTGCGCTCAGTCTCACACACATATAAGTAAATAAACAGTAAAATTTTAAGGTAAGTACTGGATACTGTTATCCATGCCCTTTGAAGTTTAATGACCAAAATCAAGCAGGGAAATTTTAGGACTAGACTTTAAGCAGAGAGTAAGAATAGAGGACCTTGGTCTGCTCTGAATGAACAAACACCAGGAAGTTGTGATGGGTACTCTTGCCATCTCTTCTCTTTTGCTTGCCATTTGCTCTTCTGGAAGGTTCTATTGAAGCCCTCCCACCCCACCACACATGCACAGGCACACACATCACATGCACACATGACTGGAGCTACTTTGAGCTTTGCTGACTCCTGAGAAAAAGACACATTGACCAAGAGATCTCTGCAGATGGCAGCCAGAATTGGGTCACTGTAGGTAAGGTCTGTGTCACATCAGGATGCCACAGCATTGAAAACACGTCAGGAAGTTGCTTCTTTTAGGAATGCAAACACGGGACTGGGGATATAGCTCGGTGGCAGATCGACTGTCCTGCATGCCTGAAGTCCTGGGTTCTGTGCACAGTGTCAGAGAAATAACAAGACTGTGGTGGCCTAGATATTCAAATGTGTGGTTCAAAAGAGAGACTCAGGCTGCTGTTCTAATGGTTAATGAGGAAGAGCTAAAGAGAAAATGTACCTGAGGAGGAGAGCCAAGATGTTTTTTGTTTTTTGCTTTTTTTCTTTTCCCTGAGGACATTTACGAGCAGACTAGATTTTCTGCTGCCTGGACAGCAGGCCAGGTGGGCTGTGATAGCGATCACTTCAGCCCCAAGGGAAGCCAGCCAGGGCTGGGGCCCACAGAGACCCAGGGCTCATCATCTTTGTCTACACAGGTCTGGGAGACAAACTCCTATGCACTGTAAAAGAAAGTCAGTTTTTGTGAGCTACACGATGTGAAAAAGATTGGAAAGATCATATTTACATCAGGCTTGACAGAGAGGGTACCTTAGTGTGGTTTCGTTCAATGAGGCCTCGACAAATTCACAAAGACTGACACCCATAGGTCATTGCAAGACATTCCTTTTTTTTTTTTTTTTTTTTTTTTGGAATTTAGCTTCAGCATCCAGGTTAGTTTTCAAATCTGCAATAGCTTTAGAGAATGACTGCAGGAGGGTGTCAGCTAAGTACTGGGGGCGCTGCATCAAGAAGCTGTGCCTCTCATTTCAATGTGTTTCTTAGATTTTCCTAAGTGGGGCTCTTCCCTGGGCCATCTTCCTGAGTTCTGCTTTGAATGATGCCCCAGCTCCCTAGATTGGAGGCCCTGTCTTGTTCTTAGGACCCTTTCCTCTGAAGAAATGAACCGCTCTGCTCCTAATACGGAGTCTAGGACTTTCTGGGAAAACAAAACAAAACACGTGACTTGCGGAGAGATGCTGTGACAAGAACAAACACGTCACGTCTGGGACTTCAGGGGACTGAAAGGAAACGGGAAAACCCCAAGAAGAGCAAATGATACATCTCAAAAGCTAAGCGAGGAATACATCATAAACGGCCTGTGTGTCACCAGAAGAGTATAGGATGTGCTTTTGCCTGACTAGGGAAACAAACAATACACACAGTGTAAAAATAAAGGAAGCTGGGAGTGGCGGTGGTCACTTTATCCTTTCTTCCCAGCACTCCAGAGGCAGAGGCATCAGATCTCTGTGAGTTCGAGATCTGGTCTACACAAAGGGAGAATTCCAGGTCAGCCAGAGCCACACAATGAAATCCTGTCTATAAGTAAACAAGCAAACAGATGGTGCACACTTAATATGTAATACTTTAAGCAGAAAAAGAAATTTATCTATTTATTGTTCTGATTGGTCTGGTGGCAGGGAGAGGTCCCAGGACCTCAGACATACTAGGCAAGCCGTCTACCATAGAGCCATGTCACACCAGTCCTCAGAGGTTTTTCAGTGTCTGGCAGATCATTAGTTAACATGAGGATCTGCTCTGACCACTGAGCTTTCCCATCACATATTCTTCTCACGCTCAGACAATTCTTCTGGAACAGTGTTAACACTGCAGAGCATCCAGGCCCCAGTTGCATAATGTCTGTAGGTAATTCCTTTGGTACAGTGACGTTAGGTTCTTTGAGGTTTTCAAATTCTAGAAGAACGATGGATGTTCTCATGCCTATTTCCTACAGTCTGCTCTGAGTGTCCCTTGCGGATAGTTTCCTGACAGTAGACTGTCAGCTCAAGGGGTGAAGCACTATCTCCTCAAGTTCCGTTCTGTAGAGGCCGCTTCGGCCTAACATGGGAGTTGCGCACTGTGTTCTCTTCAGCGTTTAGAATTAAGCTCCCTTTACCTCTGCCACTCTGTCAAGCAGACATTATTTTTTTTTGTTTTATTTTATTTAACTTTTCACTGAAAAATAATTTTTAGAGTACAATACAAGCTATTGGTTGGTGTATGGAGTATAGGAAGGGCAAATCAAGCTAATTAACATGTATACCACCTCAAAACTTCCTTTTTTATTTTGAGGCCGAATCTCACTGTGTAGCTTGGGCTGTCCTGGAGCTCTCTATGTAGACCAGGCTGCTCCTGGAACTCACAGAGATCTATCTGCCTCTAGCCCCAAGTGTTGGGATTAAAGGTGTGTGCCACCACACCGTGTGTGTGTGTGTGTGTGTGTGTGTGTGTGTGTGTGTGTGTGTGGTGTGGTGTGAAGAGGACTAACAATGACTACCAATTTCAAAACTTATAACACACCATTAACCACAGCCACCGTGCAGTGCAACAGGACACTAACTTAAGCTCTTTCATCTGGAATCCTTCACCAGCATCCACTCCCTCAAACTCCCCCGCAGCCCATGGAAACCGCTACTCTGCATTTTCATGTCTGTGAGTTGGCTCTTTTAGGTTCTATGCACAAGTGAGATCACACTAGATGATTTGTCTGGTTCCTCACTCCCCAGCCCCCAGGGTATTTCTCAGTATACTAGATTCATCATCAAAATGGTAGGGTTCCTTCTTTGTAAGGAATGTATAGTAGTCCAAGGTATACATATGCCACATTTGCTTCACCCATGAGTGTACACTGAGCCTGTTTCTTAACTGGCTGTTGCAGACACGTGCATGTGCCATGTGTCTTAGACAGACTGATTTCAAATTCTTTGAACACAGGCTAGAAGCGGGATCATATGGAGCTTGAATTTTAGTTCCCTGGGAATCTGTATACCTTCCATAAACTGTATATCCTCACATGGTGCGCGGATGCCCCTATTTCCCCACGTTTGTCCTTTTTGTCGTACCAGCTGCTGCGACTGGGATGGGATGCTCTTGACTTGTGTTTCTCTGGTGGTTTGTGACACTGAGCAGTTTTCTCATGAACCTGATGGTTGTTTGCACATCTTCTTTGGGTCTTTTACTTGCTTTTCAGTCAGACATAGCTGGTTGTGTTTTGCTATGGAATGATACTGGTTCCTAGCATGTTCTGGATAGTAGGCCCTCCTTAGAGCTATAAGTTGCAAATATTGCCTCTTGTTTCATTGGCTGTCTCTTCTGTCTATTGAGTATTTCTGCCTCTGCTGGATGGAAGCTTTCTGACTCCACATAAATTTTGCCAAATGCTTCTACCGCTATTGACGTGTTCATGAGCTGTTATCTTTCATTTTGCTAATCTGGCTTATCACATTCAATGATTAGCATCTGTTGAAATATCCTTGAATTTCAGGAACACACTTTAAAAGTTGTGTTTGCTTTTATTTTATGTGCTTGACTGTTTGCCTACATGTGTGGCATGCAGTGTGCCACAGGAGGTCAGAGAGGACATCAGATTCTCTTGAACTGGAATTATAAATGGTTGTAAGCTACCCACATGGGTGCTTGGAACTGAACCTAGGTTCTCTACAAGAGTGATATGCATTCTTAGCCACAGAGCAATCTCTCTAGCTCCTGAGGGGTAAATATTAATTGATCATGGATGGAACCTATTAGGCACGTTTTCTATTGCTGAACTGTGATTTCCAGTAGAGCTGAACTTCTCTGCTGGTATTTTCTGAGCGATTTGTACATCTCTTTCCTCCTCTCTGTTTATTGCTGTGTAAGTCAATTGCAAATGGGCAGATCTCCTTTAATGCAATGCTTCTCACAAACCTAAGCAGCAACTCCTTGCCTTGGGAGTTGAACATTACACCAAGGCCCATAAACCCTGGGAAGGAATTGTCATGGACACCATCATTTCTACCTTGGTGGATGTATGCACTCAGATTTAGTTAAGCTTTCCTGGAGTACCAGGTGATAAATGGCTTCTCCCTGCTGCCATTTGATGAGTCATGCAATGGACCTGCCCTTCGTTGCTTGGCTTCACCCACTAGAAAAATCAAACACAACTAGGTCACCGGCTGTGATTTCATACAAATCAGTCAACGTTTACAAATCTGTCATTATTTCTGTCAAATTGTGGAGTTTCTAGTAAGTTATGGAATCATAAAGCAGGCTCCTAGGTTATATTTCATGACCTAACTCTCATGTCCCGCGAGGCAAGTTGCAGGGAGTTTACTCTTCTTAATTGCTCCACAACCTAGGGCCACACAGTGACTTGAGTTTGTCTGGCTCCTGTCAAGCACTAGTTGCCTCTTGCTGCAGATGTTAATGGCAACCTAAGCAAGACAAGCCCAGGAAATGAGCTGCTAAGCTCCCATCAAATAGAAAAGGCACCCAGTGCACGGTCAGTAGCTGCTTTTTTGGAGGAATTTCCTACCAGGTCTCTCCCTATGTTCTAGTTTTGCATTTGCATTATTTGGGGGAGGTGTTATATGTATATCTGCTTATACATGTGCCCATCCATGCACAAGTCAAGGTCAGAGGTTGAGGTTGATACTTTCCTCTATGGTACTCTACCTTATTATTTAAAAAAAAAAAAAAAAAAACTTTGAACATTTACTTATTTAGCCTGCACCATGGAACCTATGTGGAGGTCAGAAAACAAATTTGTGGGAATTGATTCTCCCCTTCCACCATGTGGGTTCTGGGGATCAAATTCAGGTTGTCAGACTTGGCAGCAAACTTCCTTACCCATTGAGCCGTCTATCTGCCCCTCTACCTTATTTTTTGAGACAGGGTTTCTGATTGATCCTGAATACTTGGGTATTCATGTGTGTTCAGCAACACCCTTTACCTACAGGGCCATCTCCTCAGCCCCTGATTATTATTGTAAACGGTGACATCTTGATCATCTGTATAACACTGTCATGAGGCCCTCCTGTCCTGGGTCTCCTAAAGTTGCTCTGTTTTTCTCTTTCTGTCTTGCAAAGCTGTATGGAGTGGTATAGATGAGGGATGTGTGTATTTGTGCGCATGCACACATGCACATGCCTGCACAATAGGGAAATAGAATATAATCTTTCATCCTTCCCCTGAGCAGCTGCATCACACCGCACCCCAAATGGGACTTTCAGGGCCATGTCTTTCCTTAAGATCACAAAACAAATTTAACAACACTGAAGCTCCGGTGCTGTTCTGAGCGGAGTGTGCGAGGCCGCCATAGATGACAGTAACTTTATATTTTGCTTCCTTTGTCTGGAGCCAGGTTTGCATCCACATTCCAGAGAAACACAGTGGCTCAAACACATTCCTTTCCCTCTGTTCCCCTTTGAAACACCATCAGAGTGACAGAATAGGGACTTCATAGTCACAGACAACCATCCGAATAAAGGCAGTTTGAAAGGAGACGACAAAGAATTGCAGAACTGTGGAGACAGACAGTAGAGTACAGAATGTGAAGACTGGAGTCTTCAAGTGGCAGAGGGTGACAACTTGTCCTGTAGATCCCTGAAAGTTCAAGAACTGGTATATCAGGTGACCTTGGGAAGGAGAGCATGCTGGTTGGACATAACTTAGGGTTACCTGGGAAGAGAGTTTTGACGGGGAATTATTTAGGTCAGGTTGGCCTGCAGGCAGGTCTATATGTGGGGGGGAGCAGTCTTGATTGCCAAGTGATGTAGAAAGACTCAAGCAAGAACAACACCATTCCCTCTCCAGGGGTCTGGGCAGCCTAAGAGCCGAGAGGGTAAGCAGAGAGCAAGGAAGTAGGGCCGAGTTTGCTCCCTCTCTGTTCTGGCTTGTGGATGTGATACGACTAACTTCTCGAGTTCCTGCCTTGACTTCACCAAAACGATTGACTATAACTTGGAATTGTAAGCCAAACAAATCTTTCCTGTTCTGTGTTGCTTTTTGTCAGGGTGGTTTTTTGTTTGTTTGTTTGTTTGTTTGTTTTGTTGTTGTTATGATTTTTCCCCCTCATAGCAACAGAAATGAAACTAGAACAGGAGAATTAAAGACTGGCTAAACTCTGTTTCCAGACCACTTAGTTTCTCTGACTTCCAGTAGTCTGCCCAGCTCAACAGTGCCTTTCTCTGCCCTATGGAAGAAAGGCGACTTATTCTTGGGAAGGACAGGAAGAGACAGAGGTAGGGGTACATGACTGCAGGCATGATGGAAGGTGTACTTGAGCAGAAGACAAAAGCCCTGTCTTTGAGTCCAGCATCCCAGTTCATTTCCCTTAACTATTTGTCCAACCCTTTTTATTCCCCTCCCCCACTCTTCCCAAGTATAGGATCAGATGATTCTCCCCAGAGAACCACCATGTGACAAACATCTAAACATCCTGTTCTTGAAAGAAGCTTACAGATCCTGCCCGTGCCTTGTCTGAGACATATTCTGCAAAGACCACTGGCCTCCTGTGAGTAACATTGCCAATGTGAAGGTCACACAAAGGAGACAGACACACAGACAGACAGACAGACAGAGATGGAAAGACTGAAAAATAGAGGGCAAATAATATCTGAAAGAGAGAGAAAAAAAAAGCTCACTGCATCCACAAATTAATATGGATAAAAAAAAACAAGAGCTTTAAAAAATTACAAAGATCATAGCTAAAGATGAAATGGTTGACACCAGGATTAGAATTTACAGCTAAGGAACTGTCCCAAAAAGAACTAGAAGACCCAAGTGAAAAAAGGGGAAGAAAAGGTAAGAAGATAAGAGACTTGTTTAAGTGTTTGAGAAATAAGAATTCTAAAGGTAAAGAAGGTTTTCAAATTAGAAACCACTGAAGAAAAAAAATCTAAGAATCCATACCAAGGATGGACAATAGACACACCCTATGTAGAGGGTGGTAACAACATGGACGGATGAGTGGAAGGAAAGGAAGGGGCCAGCTTTCTGGCACTGTAACAAAATGCCCAGACAATCCTTTTATAAAGAAGAATGGTTTGTTAGGGCTCCTATTTTAGACATTTGAGTCCACAGTTGGCTAGAGTTCCTGTCTTTAGGCTTTTGATGTGGGCTAATTTCACCACAACAAGGGAGGATAGCTGAGCAACTCTGTTCATCTGGTGGTGGCAAAGGGAAAGAGAACAAAAGCCCAGGGCCCACCATCGCTCTAATGACTTAAAACCCCTAGGAGGCCCCACTGCTTAAAGGTTGGGGTACCAGTCTGGGTGCTAAAGTAACACATTGGCTTTTGGAGATGCCTTTGAGGCAGGCTGCAGGGTGCTTGCTTTGACAGCATGCGGAGGATTTGCTGGCCCAGGAGAAAGGAGGGCAGCCATAAATCATTCACTGTATCAGTAAATAGTGATTCTAGCAGGAATCATTAATGGATGCAAAGGCAGGAGAATCCATAAATCATTAATGGATTCAAAGCAAATGGCTTTGAAGGGCCTTCCCATACCACTTGGTGCAAGAAGAAACAAATAACTACACAAAACAAAAATAAACAGCATATTAACCAGGTGACCAAACTCAAAATCACTAATGCAGGGCAGATGGTTCTTGAGAGACAATCAAATCTGATGTCCTGAGGAGGACACAGGATCACCAATGTGGTGTTTTGAGCACGAATGTATTACCTGGATCTAACCACTAGAAAACATGAAGACATCAAAAGAAGGAGAATTCTATTAAGTATAAGGACAGGGCTATTTTGGTTATTTTAAATTCATAAAAGACAAAGTTAGGCTGTGGCAATATTTCAAATAAAAGGAGATGAAGACTCAGTATAGCTAAATGCAACATGGAAGCCTAGACTGGATTCTAAGAAATATACATAAAACATTTCTGTTGTGGTATATTTATACTGTGTGAAGATGTACTTGATGTGATTGGTGTAATAAAAAGCTAAATGGCCAATATATAGGCAGAAGGTATGGGTGGAATTTCCAGGGAAAGAAAGGAAAAGGGGGAAAATGTAGGCATACAGAAGAAGCCAGGAGACAACCAGAGAGAAAATAAGAGGTGCAAGATGGGAAAGAGCTAACATCATGTGATAGAACATAGAGTAATATAAATGGTTAATTTCAGGTATAAGAGCTAGTAAGGAATAAGCTTTTGCTATAGGCCATGCTTTCATAATTACTAATAAGTCTCCGTGTCATTTTTTGTGATCTGGTGGCCCAAAGAAAAATCTGTCTACATATGGCATCCAATGTAGAGGCCCAAATATCCAAACATAGGGTCTGAGAAAGCTAAGAAACGTTCTGGACAAGGAGCTGATGTGGGATTTCCCTCTGTATGCTGTGAATACCATTGGTTAATAAAGAAGCTGCTTTGTATTACAGCACAGAGTAGGGCAAGGTGGGAGTTCCAAACAGATAGAAGAGGAGAGAGTAGGTGGAGTTAGAGAGAAGCCATGTAGCTACCACAGGAGACAGATGCCAGACACCAGACAGAACCTTACTTGTAGGCCACAACTACATGGAAATACACAGATTAATAGAAATGGGTTAATTTAAGATATAAGAGCTAGCTAATAAGAAGTGTGAGCTAATGGGCCAAGCAGTGTTGTAATAATACAATTGCTGTGTGATTATTTTGGGCCTGGGTGGCTGGGAATTGAATGAGCATCCCCCAACTACAAGAAGCCAATGATGATTCTTAGTCCTATAGTCTCTCAAGTGGGTCCATGTTCATTGGCATACAGAGACAAGGCTCTTGGTCACTGTGGGCTAGAGCCAGTGCTAAGCTGAGCTGCACGGCAGCTGACATGGCAATTTAAGATTTGTCTCATGCCATCAAAGAACACTGCAGGAGCTTAGTACTGTCAGGTCCAGTAACCTCTCAAAAAGCAGAGCATGTTTTAGAATGTGTTTAGATGCTGAAGAAAGAAAAGGAAAATGAGTATAGACAGTCATAGAAAAATAGTTTTAAAATAATAAAGTCTTTAAGGAGAGAGTAAAGTAATATTTTTAAGAGCCACATAAAGATGGGAAATACACAGGGTGTCTGGATCCTGTATGGTGCTTTGTTGACTTTGAATTCTTTAAATTCTAGTGTACAAAAAACAATAGCTGCTGAGAGGCATTCAATTATGAAAACTGCTAAATTAAACCCTCCTACATATTTTAAGAATGTCTTAACTTCAAAATGGAAGTCAGAAAATATGTTGCATTGGAGGAGAGGTTATAACTTTGTTTCCTGTGGAAACAAAGTTATGATTCTCTTCAAAAATTAATGAAAATCAGATTTGATTGGGGGAGACCTGAAAATCTTCTCTACAGACATGCAAAAAAGAAATCAAGAAAGGCTACAGGACAGGTGATATATATGCTGATCCTTCTACTATGGGAGCAGCTCTGAGACTAGATGAAACGTGATAAATCTTGTTGGTTACAGAGTCCTCATGAATTATTACATATCCTCATTTCATATGGCATGGATAGTGGCTTGGTTATACAGTCAAAACAAACTTTAACAGATGCCTTTTACCCGCTAAAACATAAAACAAAAAAAAATCATCTTTAACTGACTTGTGCACACTGCGTATTCCATACTTGTGTTAATACAGATATATGTTACCTTTAAAAGTTTGTGTTTTCAGAAAATAAGGACCAGACACAAATAAAGACAAGTAGCCCACGTGATCCAGCCTCTCAAAATGCTTCTGTTACAATTTCCTCAAAATTTCAAAACTTCTGGCTGAGATGGCTAAGCCTCACAGACTTCTCCAGCCATGACTTCAGATAAGCCCTGTACTTTCCTATTTAATAGAGACTGGACAACAAATAGTAACAGCAAGCTTTCCTAGGACTTGACTATTATATCAATTTTCTCAGGGTCCTCTAAAAATGCCATCACCCTCAGACAACAAGAAACAGTTTAGAGAACATGATGCCCACATTCCCAATATGTGGAATGGGTAGGTTTTGATCATTCAGTGGGTTATGGATGTTTTTTATCATTGGGAGGTGATTACAAATTGTCATTAGTAACAGTCAGGAAACAGCTGAATGAAGGAAACTAGATTCAGGGATTTCTTTCTGAAGGGGGAAAGGAGCTACAGTATAGAAATGATGGGATAAAAGGGTGGATTGTTGAATCCACTTTTGAACAACCACTAGTTTCAAATATTTTACATTAGTATTGAATTTTGTATGTTGATACAAATTTAAGGTTATTTTGTTATACTGTATATATGTTTCTATTCTTGTTTAAGATAATGTACTTATGCAGCTCATTTAAAAATGTAATATAAAGTTCTAGTCCTTGAAAACAATTTATAATAATTAAGAAATACAGGTTAGTAGCTATTTGTTTATAATAATCAAACTTTTAGTCATGTTAGATAGATATGTTTTCAAGGTTAAACAGAGATAGATAGGTGGTCTTCAAACACTTCAGAAACCTGCAGAATATGGCATTTAAATATTTTAATAGCAAAGTTTTTCATGACAATGAGATATCTGTTGCTGGTAGCAACAGTTTACTTCAAAAAAGGATGGTGGACATTGAAGAACCTCCATATGGAGTTTGCTTTCAATATGGCACAATTAACCACTGGGCAAGAAATGTCTCTTGCCTCAACTGCTGACAGTGCTGTCCAAACTTGCCAAGCAGGACACAAAAGAAGGCAACTGCTGAAATTTGCCAAGACAAAGCACGATGGTCCTCCAAAGTTCCTACATCACAGAAAAGTCTATCAGTTATTCTAGGCCTGTAGGCCAAAGATGGATGCCCTACCATTGCAGAGGAACCTTAGGTGACTGTCTAGGAAGTCAGCTGTTTCTGTCATTTCTATAGTTTTGGAAGTTGCTTGTTCTGCACTTCTTGTTTACTCAGGTAATATTATATCCTTCTCAGGTCTTTTATGTGGTTGAAGACTAGATAGCAAAAGTTACAGTTTTTGTTATTACCATTTTTAAAAAATACATAAGAGATATAAAGTATATAAGATTAAGAGATATAAAAGCTTAAATTGTTTATCTAAGGAAATATTTTGAGGTCTGAAAAATAGTTTTGGTTTTGTTAATACAAGTTAGGGTAGAAAGTGAATTAGGCACAAAACTTTGGACTCACTATGATAAGATAGATAATACAGTATTTTCTCTGAATTTGCCAAATACAAATACAATGGACATTGTGAAAGCAATTCTATTCTTACCTGATAAAATATTCTTATTGTATATAGTTTTACTATACATAATAAGAATAATTTAGATAATAATAATAATTTCCCTTTTACTTAGACAAAAAGGGAGAAATGTTGTGGGATATTTGTACACTGAGTGAAGATGCATTGCTGTGATTGGTGTAATAAAAAGTTGAATGGCCAATAGCAAGGCATGAGTATAGGCAGAATTTCCAGGGAGAGAAAGGAAGAGGAAAATCTAGGTGCAGAGGAGACACCAGGAGACATGGAGAGGAAACAGAAGGTGCAAGATGGAAAAGAGGTAATGCCATGTGATAGAACATAGACTAATGAAAATGTGTTCATTTAAGTTATAAGAGCTAGTTAGAAACAAGCCTAAACTATAGGCCAGTCTTTATAATTAATAAGACGTCTCTGTGTCATTATTTATGGTGGGACAGAGAGAGACTCATTGCACAATTCTGATCAGTTGAGGTTAGAATGAGGAGGAGAAAATCTGATAAAATTATTATATCAATATTATATTTACCAAAGTTGCTGATATATAAAATGATACTTTTAGTCATGTGGACTGTATTGACAATCAGGGATAAAGGGCCATATGCACAGATGCTAGCTCCATAAAGCTCAGAACTTTTTACTTAATGTAAATGTACTTTCTCCCCCGACTCTCTCCATCTCTCTCCTTCCCCCTTCCCTCTCCTTCTCTTCTGTTTGTATGTACAAAAACAAATAACAACAAAGTGGGCCAAGTGTTTAGAACAGAAAAGAGATGAATATTTGATGTACTATTCTTCTTGTAGCTTTTCTGCAAAATTAGAGGTATTTACAAAGAGTTTTTCTTGAATTGCCTTCCACTTACCTTTCCTGAAGATGCTACTGGAGGATGTGCTCTAACAAAAGAATGGAGTAGACTAATTACACAGGAGACAAGAATCCAGGAAACAGAAGAATCAGCCCTGGAGAAAGGAAGAGACATTCTCAGGATGACTGAAGGCCAGGCTGACACTGAACAGCCAGCCAGCAAGAACGGCTAATCCTGCCTGGGGTGGTGTTGGAGGAACTGCCAGAGAGATGTCTCTCCAACATTCTGAAAGATACCTTCAGATCAATTGCCTGATGTGTTTGTGCTGGAAGGAGTTTCTTTTTGAGAAGGTGGGAAGTACAATTAGTACCCAAGACAAACTAAAGGAGGAGGCGGTGATCAACCCTAGGGAAAAGCAAACCTGTAAGAAAGGGGTGGGCCATATTCATGGTTGACTCACCTGGCTCAACTGTGACGTGTTTACACAGTAATAATAATGCAAATAAATGTTCGCACACACCCCCAAATTATGATAACATTACATTTAGAGAATGAAAGAAAGGAGAGGGCTGTGCAGGGAGGGAGGAAGAACAAGGGAGTAAGAGTGTTGATTCACTCCTTCCACAATTTCAAGCTGGACAACACCCAAGTTGATGGTTAAAGAAAAAGCTTCATGAGTATATAGGCTAGAAATATCAGGGGAAACATTAGGAAAGAAGATGGATGAAGCAAGAAAGGGTGAAGGTCTAGAACAAGTGGCTGAGAAACAGAATTTTGGGTTGGTGGTGTAGGGAAGTGAATTATGGTTTCTTTAAAATAATTTATTAATTCCTTGAGAATGTCCTATATTTTGATTGTACTCAACCCTAATTCCCCAAGATCCACCCCCACCTCCTTATCTCAATTTGTGCTGTTCATATACTCCTGGGCATGGTGCTACCCCCTGGAGCATGTTTGATTTACCACAGGTTACACCCTTAAAGAAAACTGACTTCCCTCTCCAGAAGCCATCAACTGTCTACAGCATGGAGGGAGGGAACCCTTCCATGCTGGAATGTTGACTGGCTAGATCTTATTTGAGTCTTGTGCAGGCAGCTACAATGCTGTGAGCTCATGAGTATCTTGGTCCTGTTGTGTTTAGGAGACAGTTTTGCCCAGGTCTTCCATGACCTCTGGATCTTACAACCCTTCTGCCCCCTCTTGAATCATGGTTCCTTAGGGTTATTTTGTTTACCTTGTAGACATGTGTACATTGTTTGGATAAACATTTTAAAACTCCCAAATCTGCTTGCTATGATTACTACCAACATAATATTTTATATTTCAGTTATTTTTAGTGGTATTTTGGGGTACAGAGGATAGAATCTGGGGCCTCATGTATGCTGGACAAACACCTACCACTGAGCTCTGTATACCCCTTTCCTGTGTTTCCACTGTTTTAGATGCTACCAAAATACAACCTCAGCAACGACGACAGCTCCATAGAAAATATTTCAGGTAAAGCTTGGTTTATTGTGGTTTTCATGTGACTCAAGAAATCCCTGTGTTGAAAAACTTACTCCCCAGTGCAAAGTGGGACCTTTACAAAGTGATTAGGTCTTGAGGATTACACTACACCCTGGAATTACACTACACCCTGCTAAGTCTTTATTCTTTACCATTTACCTAGCCTCAGTATTCTACAGAAGTAGAACCAAACAGACTAATTACCCTAATTTCCAAAAGGTCTATGTGCCTGCGAATGGTGAGTATATGTAAATTGGTTTTGAGAGTGTGGGGAAAGGGGAGGCTTTGGGGTTGGATATGGCTGTTGCTTACAGAGCTACAGCATGAAATCTATATCCAGAACAAGCTCCAAAATACATTCATGTGCAAGAATGCCATGGCTCCAGCATAGTGGCATGTCTGAAAAGAAGAAATGGGGTCTGAAAAGAAGAAATGGGGGGAGGAGCAAGACAGGTGTTCAAATTAAAATAGAAAGCTACTATCTCTGGTCTTTGAACATAAGGTGTAAAGGGGAAAACACAGCAGGGCAGGTACCACCAAGCAAGATATACTCTTTCTGTTCTCTTTTGGACCGAAATTTCCTGGAGAGTTGGAGACCGCCAAGGAGTAGAGTGTGGGTGGTATAGAGTCATCTCCTGTTACCCCAACCCCCTCCCAGCCCCCATTGGTCGAATATGAAAGCCAAGTAGAAACGTGCTGACTTTTCTTGATCAAGAAAACAGAACAAAAACAGCTACCTCAAAGGGTACCAATGATGTCTCAGCCTACCTGTGCAAGTAGGGGGACTGAGCGTGACAAACACAGGCTGTCCAGCTTCAGCCTTCTCCATCTTTCCAGTAAGTCAAAGAACAAGTTTTAATGTTTAAAAAAAGGGGGGGGGGAGAAAAGACAGAAAACGGGCAACGAGGAAGAATATTCTAAAAACAATAAACAAAGCATCTGGCTTTTCATGCCTGCAAATGGAAAATGAACACCCAACTCTACACAATTGGGCCATCCTTTGCTCTCTCATGTCCACTTGAAGTAAATCGAGGCGGGTGCTTTCTTGAAGGTTATTAGTGTCAATTATCAATTGGGAATATTTCTTTGTTATATTGGGAAATGTCACATCAAACAAAAAAACCTCAAGTCTGTCACCTGGGTGTTTAAACATCTACCTGTTCCGTGGCATGTAGACAAAACATCTACCCAGCAACCCCCAACACTGAGCCTTGCAGCTATTTCTGCATGCTCAGGATGGTTTGGCAGGATACTCACACAACTTATCTCAGGTCTCGAGAAACGGGCCGTATGGAGCTTGGGGCTTTGTTTTAATCTGTCTCAAGTTAGGTTGGGACTCTTTGCTGACAGCAGTTATGACTGGGACTCTTTATTTTATGGTCATATGCATATATCAGTTTGTTGTGTTTTGCACTGTCAAAAACCAGAAAGATTTGCAGACCAAGACTTCCCAGCCAGACCAGGGATTTGTTCAGTTCAGTAGTCAGCTTTGTCTCTAGTGGACACCTAGAGGAAGTTTTTGTTTGTTTTTAGTGTGGTAGAAAGCAACCAGTCAGGGTGCCCTAATTGTCATTAAAAATGAAAAACAGAAATCTGAGGCCAATACAAGGTTAAGTATCCTCGGGAACCTAAGCACTGTCTGAAGAGGCAACAGCCAAAGGCAACTTTGTCTGTTAAGATGAGAGCCATTCTCCTAACTTACCTATTTGCCTGTACCTAAGACTCAGGAGGGGAGGAAGGAAGGGAGGGAGGGAGAGAGGGACGGAGGGCGGAGGGAGGAAGGAAAGAAGGAAGGAAGGAAGGAAAAAGGAAGGGTGAAGGAAAGGGAAGAGCAAGGAAGGGAAAGGAAAAGGGAGGAGAGGAGAAGGGAAGGGAGATAGGAAAGATGAGGGAGTGAGTCTCTTTCTACAGCTTTATTAACATATATGTTTACATACCTACGAGTGCCCTGGAGTCCAACAGCCTCTTACAGTTCTAACACATGTGACCAGAGTCAAGAAGTTGCCAGGACTGAAACAGTCCTTCCTGCTCTCAGGTTGCTGAGGCTCCTGCGGGAAGCTTGTTCATTCTTCCGGGTTCTCCTTCAGGAACCGCCCGGCTTTTCTGTGCTGGAGGAATAGATAGAGAGCAAAGCAGAGCAGGGCAAGAGACTGCAGCAAGATCCGCAGAGGGAGCCGGTGTGGAGGACTGATGTGGCCAGCCTATAGTCCTACAGCTAGATCTCTGCAGATGTGGCAACTTCTCTCTGGAGGAGGGCAGCCTGTCCTCACTCCCTCATCTTCTGCTTGTCTTTCTCTCAGACTTATTTTTCTCTTGTCTCTTGTTTTTAACCTTTGTCTTCTTAAATAACAATTTTTTTGTTTGTTTTTATTTTTTCAAGACAGGGTTTCTCTACGTGGCCTTGGCTGTGCTGGAACTCACTCTGTAGACCAGGCTGGCCTCTAACTCAGAGATCTACCTGCCTCTGCCTGGAATTAAAGGCATGTGCCCGCCACCCCTGCCACCGCCACCACCCACTTTAAACAAATCTTTCAATTGCTAACTTTAAGAAAAGTTTGGATCTTGGCTGAGAGAGCATCTATATACAACTCTGACTATGTTTAGAAAGCATGAAGGCAAAACAGTGTGGTGGGTGGAACATTGTGTTCAGAGCGGGGAGAGCCAGTCTGTAACCCCGGGGATGTCCAGTTTTCTGTAGCTGCTGTAATCTTTGTCTGCCCATTGTTAGTCTTCTGAACTATAAAATCAGAGGGTTAGCCTGGGCCTACTCTGCCTATTTTCTTTATAGTTCTACGATTGCTTTTCTTGTTTTTAGGTTTTTGTTATTGTTTTAGGCAGTGTTACACTATGTAGCACTGGCTGGCCAGGAGACCAGGCTGGGGGCTGAACTCACAGAGATCTTGCCTCTGCCTCCTGAGTGCTGGGAATAAAGGCGCGGCCCGGCTGATTCTTCTCTTTGTAAATAAATTCTTTTATGAAAACAAACAAGAAACACCCCAATTTCTACTCTTTTTGGTGCTAGTAATTGAGCCCTCGCTAGGCTAAGTGCCCACTGTGCCACTGAAGGACTCTCCCGTACCCCTCCCCCTTCTCCTTTAACTCCTAATGCCCTTTCCCTGGAGCACGCCTGCATCTGTCTGGTTGCCTCTGCATCAGCTTCCCTCTTGTGCCCACCAAAATGGGAATTGCCTCTGTGTACTTCTCCCTCCACACTGCTTACCACAGCATCACAGAGGCACACTGGCTTAATAAGGACTTTTCAGGGTGATGATGGCAACAGTAATTAAATGTGCTGCAGACGCAAACACCCTGGCACCTGACCTGAACAGATGCTTCTTCTCTGGGCATCGTGGTTCAAAACGACAGATCTGGCCAAAGAAGATCAATTAAATCTCCTCAGGACTGATCTCTAGCAGAAGTATTAATTGAGGTTTAAGGGAATCCTAGAAAAACCTCCCTCCCCTCCCGTCCTTTAATGTTCAGGATATGCTCAGTCTCTCCAAATGTACTAAAATTCAAGTTAAGGAGGGCTTGAAATAGAGGCTAAGGTTTTAGCCCCCAGGAAAAATGAATATATTACTTATTTTAGTATGTTTAAAAGAAACAACAACAAAACCCAAAAAACAATGGGCCAGCAAGATGGCTCCCTGGGCAAGAGTGCTTGCTTCAACAGCCTGATGACCCAAGTTTGAACCCCAGAACCCACATAAAGTAGGAGAGAGCCAGTTTTATAAAGTCGCCCTCTGACCTCTTCATGAGCACCACAACAAGCATACCTCCTCCTCCCCAACTCACAGATAAAAAGTTTTAAAGGAATAGAAGGACACTTGTTTATAGATCTGCCTAAGGTTGAAGTTGGCATGGTGATGCATGCTTGTAATCCCAGCAATTTGGGAGGCAGAGGCAGGAGGGTTGCCTTCATTCCAGACCAGCCTGAACAAAAGCAAGACCTTGTTTCAAAAACCCAAAAATGAATCTTATTTAGGCATATGGCTCTGGGATTTGCCATGACGAGTTCACTAGTATTCGGATGTACAGTGCACTTTACGTTTAAAATGAAAGTTGAAAGGCTCAAGGTGACTTACTCAGCCAACATGAATCACTATTACAAATGACAAAGGAAAAAAAAAGGATGCCTAAGAATAGAGAAGAAAACAGAACACTGGACATTGCCGGGCTCCTTGGGAGTGCTGGTTTGGCTCTGCCCGCTGTAAGGTTGGGTTTACGGTTTGCAGGAGCTCCGGTGTCTATCACCCAGAGAGCTGGTGCGGCCAGATAGGCCGTTGTTTTATTAGTTGTTTGCATTGCTCTTACTTGCTGATTGTAGTCTGTGATTTCTTTGTGTTGCTTTTCCTAGGACAACAATGTCTCATTTTCAACTTTCTCCTGCTACATGTCAGTGCTTCAACTGGAGCGGCTTTAAGTATGCGAGAGGAAAGAGTCTTGCTTTCCTTGGCTTGACACTTCAAGAAAAGAGCAATAAGGAGAAAGATGGGGGTTGGCAGATCCCTTAGGCCAAGTGCAATTAAAAACAATGTATTAAAGAGATCTGATCTTTTCTTCACATAATTCAAGACGCAGGAGAACAGAAAGCCCATTCATTAGGGTGAAGACTGACACTCAGCTCTGAGTGTCTCACTCAAAAACAATAGATGAGCTATCATTAAAAAGGCTTATGGGGAGATGACATGTTTATATTCCCGTATCCAGAGCGGCTACTAAATCTCCTCAGCTCTAATGCCAGCCGGGAGCTAACCCCAGGGCTTGAACTCTGGCAATATTGAAAGATCTATGCGCCATTGATGGAAATGCTTTTTGGTGGAGAACTGCCTTCCAAAGGTTCACCTCCAGGATTCATATTAGCAATGCAAGGTTTTGCTAACTCACTTTCCGTAAAATAGTTATTTAGCACTCCCAGTAAAATAGGTGTGTGTGTGTGTGTGTGTGTGTGTGTGTGTGTGTGTGTGTGTGTGTGTGTGTATAAACAGTTTCAGAGTTGACATATGAAGGAACAGCCATTTTGAGCTCAGCATATCTGTAAATAGGGACTATAAACTATAAAAGTATGGACTTTGTCACTTGAACTCTGACATGAGGCCAAACATCAGAACATCTCAAGAGCTCTCTCCTGCTCCAGCTATTCTACCACAGAGACTGAGGCCACCGTCAGGGAGATTCAGTCAGGGATGCTCAGACTACAGACTCATCTGTGGACCTGGCTTGGAAGCGGGGAAATAAGGAAGAGGCAGAATGGTGTCTTTGGAGCAGGGACTTTGCAGCCCTGTATTATTCTGGAGTCACTTTCCCCAGGCCTGCCCTCCCCTCCGCCCCACCCTGTGGCTAAGATTGCCTTGAGTTGTCACCTGCTAATCTCCAAGTGGCCGAAGGGGGGGGGCTGTGGGGGGCACATACCCAGCCCTAGAGTAGGACATCTGTCTGCTGGTTCTATTTTTTAGCGCGGCAGTTGCCTGAGAGCAAATTTGAACAGCACGTGGGAGTGACCGTGACACACTAGGGAAGGCTGAATGGGAGGGGGACAGATGCCCGTGCAGGGACCGAGCAGAGGATGTTCTGTGAGCAAAGGCAAAGGCCTGGAGAGATGAAGTCTCTGCTTCTAATGCAGCGAGTCCTTTGGGCTGTCAGAGCTCTGCCAGGATGCCTGCAGCAAGCAAGGGGAAGAAACCTCCTGCAAGAAACTTCATCTTCCTATTATTCTTCACTTCTGGTAACGCATTACAAAACTGAAACTCCATCCCGTTGAAATCGTAACTTCCTCTCTTTCCTAGCCCTGGTCCTCAGCCCACTGTGTCTCTAGAAACCTGACTTGATGATTCTAGGAGCCTCATGTGAGTGGACCCGGCCAGTACCTGCCCTCTAGTAACATTGCCACAATGTTCTCCAGGTTCAGCCGCGGTGCAGCATGCGTCAGAAGCACACTCCTTTTTACGGCTAGTGTTTAATGAGCACAGAATCTCAGCTGGGGCAGTAAGGAGGCTCTAGAGCCGGCTGGTGAGGACAATTACACAGTAATGCACTCACGGCCACAGAAATGCACATTTGAAAAGGATTAAAATGGTGGCTTTTATATAAATTTTATACAACAAAGAGTAAAGAAAAAGAAATGGGCTTGCTTACAGAGTCCTTGGGAGATGACATGGTGTGTGAGGGTTAAGTGGGTGTGAGATAAAAAAAGCAACTGAGCTAGAAACAAAGGAGGCAAGGCACTCCTTCCCATGTGCCTGAGTAGCTACTGTGTCGCGTGACCGCCCCTGGAGGAACAAGCAAATTCATGGGCTGCTGTCCTAACCCACGGTGCTCAGAATGTGACAGGTTTGGCAGAGTTTTTATGAGAATGATTTTATTAAATTGGGTTAAATGGCTGCATGTGTGTGAGCACACACACACACACATGCATTCACATGGCATATACTCACAGGCCTCTATATGTAGAGAGAGATGGAAATAAATCTTAAAAAAATAAAATGAGGCCATTAGGGCCAATTGAATCCATTATTTCTGGTGTCCTTACATAAAGAGAAACTTTGGACACGGACACAGATGGAAAACCATGTGATGGATAAAGAAGGGGCCATCCACAGGCATCGAAAAGAATCCTTAGGTAGACCGCATCTTGCCCTTATCTCCATCTCACAGTGCTGCTGTTTGAGCCTGTAGTGTTTTGTTACAGCAACTGTCACACACTGATACACCGCAGTGCATAACTTCAGCTTACTCAACAATAGTTGTGGGGGCGGGGAGTGCCTGTATCCACACAGACACTGTGGAGGCCAGAGGTCAGCACAGGGTATTTTCCTCCATTGTGTCTCTACCTTATTTCTTGGGACAGGGTCTCTCACTGAGCCTGGAGCTCAGGTTAGACTGTCTGGGTAGCAAGCTCCTAGGATCTGCCTGTCTCTGCTTCTCAGTTCTGGGCTCACAGAAAACCACGCCATGCCTGACTTTTCACAAGAGTGCTGGGGATCCGAACTTAGGCCCTGGAGCTTGCACAGCCAGCGCGCTACCCCCTGACCTATCTCCCCAGCCCCGCAACAAACACTTTATGATGCATATTTCTTGAAACATTTTACAAACATAATTTAATCCTTACAATGGCCCTGAGAAGCAGGGGTTGCTGTCATTCCCATTGAACAGGAGTGGGCCCTGCTCAAGAGGAGATCAAGTAGCTTGCCCGTGGGCTCATATTTAATCATTGACGGAGTTGGGATTTGTACTGGGGCAGGCCTGCTTAGCACTTCTCTCTGTCCCCTGGGATGTAACAGGGGTTCTTAGATGCAGAAACAGGCTGAGACCTGTCCCCACAGTGTTGTGTGCATGTGCTTTTACAACCAAATACCATGCTGTCCCCTATGCCAGGAAGATAGAAATCAGATTTCATAATATTTCTCTGAATATTTAAGCTTCACATCGAGGGTAACAATCCAAGATTCTTGCAAAGTATCTCCTGGTCCATGAGGGGACACGGGAGACTCGAGGTGTGGGATGGAGTCTTCATCTCTTACCTAGCAGCATTCCATGGAGGTGTGAGAAGGCTAACATAGTCTTGGGCCGATAGAAAGCTTCTAGTTGCACAGAACTTGAATTACACCGAAGGGTGGTACTTCGAGGCCACAAACACCTTTGACATGGGTCAAAGGAACTTGGTGTATCCTTGGCTGTAAGGGAGACTCCACTGCGCTAGTTCAGCTGCTTCAGCTCAAAAGCTACCTTCGGCGAAACCAACTGGAGCAGGCAAACATAAGGGACCCATGTTCAAGACCACAAGTAACTAAAGACCAAAAACGATACTTCACTGCAGGGAAGAAGGAGATCTGACCTCCGGCTGGGACCAGCATTTTGACGCCTGGTGTTGTCTCAGTGGCATTTTCCACAAGAACCATCAGAAGCTGGCCCGCACTTCAGTGGGGACTTAATTCCTTTCTAATTATTAAATGGAAAGCAAGCACACATGCCCGACCTGCTGAACACGCCGCTTCAACCTTGCTTGCTCCGCACTGTAAAACTTCCCACACCCTTGGTTTTCAGCTCGAAGCCTTTGTTTGCAGTCCTCGCTCGCTCAGAGTCATGTGTGCAAGAGCCAGAAACACACCTCTTTTCTTTTTTCTCAGACTGCTGACTCACCCAGAGCTTTTATGGAGGTGACCATGAGAGGCCAAGGCAGGGCATGGGAGGCCCAGATGGTGCCAGCAAAAGTTTGGACTTTAATGAATCAACATTCTTAGTGATTAAAAAGATAGAGTGGAGGAAGGGATTTCTCATGCTGCAGGCATTCGAGGGCCTTTCCACGTGCCTCAGGTGACTAGACCCCAGCTATGCAGTGGATGCTCTAAGAAGGTCAGTGATAACCTGCTTCAGTCAGGATGAGAGACATAAAACAAAATATCCTTACCAAGAAGGGGCACCTGCCACCCCCTTACGCCTGGCATCTTTATAAGGATGGATGTGGTTTTCTGGCTTGTTCGGATAGGAGGCGTTGGCATTTCTTTTCCCAGATTATCTCTGGTATTTCTAAACAGGCCCCAGTCCCAAGACTGCTCCTGCAGAGACATCCTAGGCAAGTTCGCTGGCAAGTCTCATCCCTTGTTCTGGGAGCCAGTTCTGGCCCAGGTGTGCTAACAGGGACACGAGCTGCAAGGAGCCATCCGAGAACAAAAGGAGAGAGACATTATGAAACGTGATTTCTGCCTGGGATGTGCCAGATAGGAAGGAAACACCTTTGTCAGGAAGCAGGTCTCGGCCTGAGTGCTGCTGCCCAAGAAGAGGATGCCAGGGGGTTAGCATCGGTGGTGGCGATGCTGGGGTAGGTGGGAGGTTGGCATAGAAAGATGCTCAAGGATTTCTCAATGAGACTGGCTGGTTTCAGGGAAACAGTATGATACTGACATGTCTGAGTGACAGCTGTCAGCAACTGGCAAGTCCAAGATAGGGTCATGGTCATTCCTGTAGTAGGCTACCCACTTCAGGTAGATAAAAGAAGCAGAGTGAGGTTTGCCCACTTAAGGCATAAGAACACTCGTTAAGAAGCCAGCCGAAGAGATTTCATAAGAAGCCAGGTAGACATTGCTGCAATTCAGATCTTTGTAGTCAAAGATATCTTTGGCGATATGGCTAGAGACTGAAGCTAGAAGTCAGGTCAAGGCAAGATTTGGGATTCTCTGAATAGGTTATCCCAAATGGTGAGCTGTGGAGAATTCTAGCCTTCTGTGTCATGCTAGAGTTCAAAGAAAACATTGCCCCCCCTCGCACCTCCCCCACCCCTCCATTACACCAGGGTTCTTTATGGCTTTCCTGGGAAGATATCATGACCACACAGCAGGTAGCTTTGTGCTCCCTCAGGTCCCATGTAACTTGTATAACAACATTGCTAGATTATCACTTGCAGCGAAGTCAAGCCATACCCGTCCTGCAGGATTTTTAGGCAAAAATGATTTGCTCAGAGAAACTGTCCATTTCTTGTCAGTCTGGTGACTCCAGAGAGATTGACAAAGAGTAGAGATAGGAAAGGAAAATATTTGCAAAAGCAAATCAGGGCCCCTGCTCCCTCTCCTTGGCACCACCCTGGTCTTCCTTGAGAAATTCCAAGACTCGTTCAAGTTGAGAGCTCACCCATGCCTTCCCTTGGTCACTCTATATATAGCTGGATATTTCTCTCTTTCTCCATTAATGAATAAATTTATTCAGATGGAGCCTATTTCATGGGAAGTGTATCAAATTGCACTTACTTTTGATCAGAAGGAGTTTCAGCCCATCACAGGCCACAGGACACCTCACAGAAGAAATGTGTTCCTTCTGAAAGGAACATGCACACATTCTGATAATTAGTCTAGTACACTCCATTGGGGCTCATAAAAAGTCTTATCAGGTTATTCACAAAAAAAGCTGATATTGATGAAAGTATCTACATAGTTTCTCACCCCCCCCAACTCGTGTTGGTTAAATTATGCTGAGGGCTTGCATAACTGAATTAGGAACTAAGAATGCCAGAAACCCACTTGAGGTTGAAAAGGCAACAAAGTTAGAATAACTGTGGTCACTAAAGAATGGAGTCAAGAAAACGCTCAGGGTTCACAGAGAGACTTGGAGAGAAAGGAGAAGGAATTCCGTGCTACCATGGTAAAACAGTCTATTGAGATCGGATGGTGCATTCCAGCTCTCGTGACTATCGTACCCATCCCATGTGTGAGATCCTAGGGAGCTCACTATCTGGGCTCTGCACCGTAGAACGATCTGCTGGGTTGGCTGGTGTCCAAGCCCCCTTCCATGACTGCTAATCTGGGAAACAGGTCATAGTAGTCTATGGTGTGTTGGTTTGGGGCAGTGATACATTTTTTGTTTATAAATGATTTAACTAAATTAAATTTTGCACTGCATTAGAATGCTTGGGATTTTTCTTCAGTGGCTTTTCTAATCCCTATATTCAGCTTGGTTAACCAGACTACTTAAATAGTTTTGAACTAGAAACCTCTAGTTAAAATCAATGCCAGAGGGAGGTTATCAGAGCCAACTGTCAAAATAGTGGGGCAGATATTGGAATCAAAGAAAATAGTGAACATATAAGGCTCAATCTAGCTAGAGAATTCAAAGACCAAGAAAGGAGATAATATATATTCATAATTTATAAACAAATCTTTGGTTTAAAAGAATTTAAAAAAAAGGATAATGAAAAGGAACATTTCTAATACTGAAGAAACAAGGCTATATAACATAAAAATATCCTTGATACTTCATGGCCATAAGAAGGCAGAACCCTGGTCAGGGATGGTGCCTCTTTGTCCAAACCTTAGCTGACACAGTGATCTGATTTATCCATGGTTTGATTTCCAGTCTCAGTCACCTGTTGTGCCAACTATGGCCTCCAAATATTAAATGCGGCCAGGTGTGGAGGTGACACCTGTAATCTCAGCACACAGGAGCTGAGGTAGGAGAATGTGGAGTCCAAGGGGCCAACGTGAGTTACATAGGAAGACATTTTCTGGAAATAGAAAGTTCCAGAAGTTAAGTAATTATTCGGTTTTAAGTTGTACTTTTAAAGCTCCCAGCTCCACCCCGTTCCACCCCAGACGTGAGTCACCTCTTTTTCTATCGTATCCATGCTGCAAATGCTACCTGCTCGTGTGTCACCTAGTAGTCATCTCAGTTATCAGCCTGAATGTTATACACGATCACAGTGTTTGCTTTACTTAAGAGGCCCCCAATCCCAAGGATGTTTCATGGGAAAGCTGTTAAGTGCATCCATTGAGGGCTGGAGAGATGGCTCAACAGTTAAGAGCACTGGCTGCTCTTCCAGAGAACCGGGATTCAATTCCCAGCACCTACATAGCAGCTAGTAACTGTCTGTAACTCCAAGATCTGACACCCTCACACAGACATACATGCAGGCAAAACACCAATGCACATAAAATAAAAATAAATTATTTTAAAAAGAGGTGCTTCCATTGAGTAAAATGGTACAAGTGTTATAAGGGCCATGTATGGTGAGGCACACCCTTAAACCCAGCACTTGGAAGGCTGATGCAGGAGGATTGAAAGTTTGAGATTGTTGTCAGCTACAAACTAGTTTGAGGTTAGCCTGTGTTACATGAGGTCCTATGTCAAAGAAAGAATAGAAAGACAGAAAGGGAGGGACTAAGGAAGGAGGGAGAGAGAGATACTCCATTCATGTAACTTTTGTCACCGTATATAATTTTCTATTTTATTATTCATCATTGTTAGTCTTTTTGTGCTAATATCTCTATATTAATTTATAAACTAGGCTTTGCTAGTGGTATGTACAGGAAAAAATACTTTATAGATAGGGTTTAGTGCTATCCAAAGTTTCGGGTTCTTGCAGTATTTCCCTTCTGTATAGACTATGTGGGGGAATATCATGGAAACACCAATTTTGAAAAGGTTTTATTACCATACATTATGTATGTATGGCAATAGGTTTCATCATGGCATTTTCATACATGCATATATATATTTGTATATAATGAGGGGACATGGGGATCTATACATTCCTGGTATGTATGGCAAGGGAGTCACCTCTTTGACATTTATGGATGGTGAGGGAATCATCTCTTCAACATGACAGATTGACAGAACCTTAACTAACAAAAATTTAGCTCCGAGACAACCCCACCATTTTTGAACGTGTCCTCTATCCCCATAGAAAGTAAATGAAAAATAGAGTTAACCTGAGTAAATTGGGAGCCTAGGGACCTTGGGAGAGGGTAGAAGGGGAGGAAAGAGAAAGGGAGGGAAGTGGAGAAAAATGCTCATAGCTCAATAAAAACAATTAAAAAGAAAGAAAAACAAAGTTAAGCAGACAATGGGTGTCCTGAAGTCTGTGCACCCAACCTAACGAACTTTATTTTTATAAAAGCCGTACATGAAATCTGATAATAAATAGTTTCTATGCCACATTCAATTTAAATTAGATTTTTTATTTAAAGTTAGTTCGATTTAATATCCTGTTTCTAATAAGAAGATGTGACCACTCCCTATGTATCTGCGAGAAAAGGACCAGAGAGAATGGCACTCAGGAGGAAAAACATCACAAGTACAGGGACTAGAAGTCTAGAACTATTCCGTGGTGGAAAAGACGTCTAAGTGCCTTGCTCTGCTTAAGGGTCCTGCTGTACTGTGGTTCATTGCAACTGATAATTTACAGAATGTCTTCAAGAAAATGGTACTCTTTATTTTATTTATAAGGGAAAAGAAAAAACAATGTCAGGAGGATTTCCTTCCTGGAATGTTTATGTTATGGTGCCGGGGATGGAACTCTGGGCCTCCAGAAGGCTAAACACACGCTCTACCATGGGCCACACCCCGGCCAAGGATCCTATTTTATAAGCTTGGCTGCTTCTTCATTACTATCCAGGAAACCAGGCTACCCAGACTGCACTCCTCCTCTGAGGGTTCTGAGGGGCCAAGCTTTGCTCTGTGTGCAGACGGAAGGCAGAGGTTAATGGGCACAGCTTCAGCAAAGGCTGGGACTGTTGGCAGGGTGTCCTGGTACCATGCCTCTATATCCTATTTCTTTCCTTCCTAATCAGGCCCCCTACGGAGCATGGTAGATAAGCATAGGACCAGGTACACAATCTCCCAGGTGAATTAGACATTTTTTTAGAACATTTATTTATTTACTTATTTCATGTGAGTGAGTATGTACATGTCTACGCATACCATATCTGCATATAGAGGTCAGAGGAAAACTTTGGGGGCTCAGTACTCTCCTCCCACCATGTGGGTTCTGGGAAATGAACTCATGTTGTCAAAGCGTGGCAGCAAGGAAGTGCCTTAGTTTAATAACAGGGAGTTTGAGGCAGCTCTTTGCTCTACAGGCGTCCAGTCTCTCCCTTGCTAAGCTCGGAACTTAACTGCCAGGAGAGAGAATTCTGTCTTGGCCAAGTCATCATCTCTGGTCAAAAGCAAATATCCAAAAGAAAGTGGATAAAGGGAACCCTGGTGGAGACGGATCTCTAGGCAGCCTTGGCTGCTGCGGCTGTGTGTATCTGTGCCTTCCCAGTGACTCACCTACATGTGAGGAGAAAAGATTCCTCAGAATGTATGGCGCTGGACCGCCAATGGAGTTGAGCTTTTCGTGAAACGCTGACTCATTGTGATGCATGGAGCCAGAAGTTTATGCAATTGCTCTTTTATCTCCGGAAGATCTTTAGTAATTGTGGGCACTCCCCTTACTTCAATAACTTCAGAGAGGGATTGTTGACACCTTAGATTAAGCCAGTGGATACATGCCACCTTTTCCATTCACAAAGTCAAAGCAGTAGGAGGCACTGAAATTAAAGGACTGGACTTAAATTTTTAAAGCTTAAAATGTTTTTAGTCTTCTTTAAGAAAGATCCATTTTATAATGTTGTGTGTGTGTAAGTGTGTGTGTGTGTGTGTGTGTGTGTGTTGTACGGCCCTATATGTGGGCATGTGAGACATCCCATTTCCCTGATGCTGCAGTTATAGGCAGTTGTGAGTTGCTTGATCCCATACCTGGACACCTCCGCTAACTAAATCCCTCTGAGAGCTGCAGCAACAATGATTCCTCATAGGCTGAGGAATGCTGAGGGCAGACGAACATGAAAATAGAGAGGGTCTCCCTCACTCACCTGCTTCAGCCTCTTCCCAGATACTCAGCAGACATAGTATAGGCAAATCCAAAAGAGTCATTTGCATGATTATTTTTTTCCTCAGATATAGCATAAAATGCGTGACAGACCCCAGAAAGAAAGCCATCTACCAGAAAACATGGAGGCACAAAATAGTAACCACGTCCCTGCGATTACCAAAATCCAAATGCCGAGTGTAAGTCAAGAGAACAGGTGGCTGTAATCCCCAAAGCAGAATCTTAGATTTTTGTGAAGAAATTGTATAATTTCTCCCCTCTGTGAAATGATAAAAAAAAAAAAGAATGTGCTTGTCCTAGACAGCACAGACTGATTTCTGATATTACCAAGCAAACTGGAACTCCGTGTTCGTTCTTTAGTAAAGCAGGCAGTATTGGAACTTACTCCACACCTGTCACCTTTAAGTGCTGGAACAAATATGACAGTGCCATTGAAGGCAGCATTCTGGTGGTGCTAATGATTAATTAAAAGTCCATCATGAAAGGACGATTTCTGAAGTATACCTGGCCTCAGGGAAGAATGGATCTTCATTTAGACTACCCACGTGGCATGTTTCAGGCAAGCTGTGGAAGTTTCCCCAAGCCGTGGGAGACCCAGAGGTAATTTATTTGACCACATCTCATTCATTCACAGCCCCATCCCTACTTTACCTAGAGTGGGAGCCTACCCATAAACAATCATGGGTCAGGAGACTAGAGAGTGGATTATAGTTCTGCTTCCTGGGATGGTGGCATTACTGCTACCACATCTGATCTCCAGCTGGGCAAAACTTATGAAACAACATTGGACAGATGTGAGACTGTGTGGACCATGGGACAGACCTTCAGGGGCAGCAGCAAGCAAAGTAAGCCCTATGATTACCCTGGCTGTCAGGAACTGCTGCCTGGGAAGCAGGGAGGGTGGAACATGCGTGAAGAGTGTGCAAGTCTTAGTGAACAAGGAGATGGAGATTAGAGTTCCAGGAGACTGGTGAAGTAGAGCTTTTCATGAGGAAGGAAAGTTCCAGAACTATTCTGACTTCTTTAGTTTGTAGCTGAATGGTAAATCAAACATCCATAGGATGACCCTACTAGAGGCAAACCCCAATGGAAAGAGCACAGCTCTCAGACGTTCTAAGATAGATGGTTCAAGGAGCTAAAATATGATAGGAGATGTCTCTGTTCGTTTTTTGAAATGGGCTGAATGGGTTGTCACATAGCTAAGGCTGGTTTTGAACTCATTATGTCGCTGAGGCTGGCTCTGAATCCCGATCCTCCTGCCTCTACTTCCCAGAATTTTAGAATTACAGGCATATATCACCAAGCCTGATTAAATACAGTCCTCTTTAAATATCCAGGGTATTCAGTTAGAGACTTCAAAAAGGCTAAGCCTTAAAACTAGGGCTAACTTGGGGCCATCCAGATGGCTCTGTGGGTCATAGTGCTTGCTGATAAGCATGACCCCCTGGGTTTGAGCCCCAGCACGTACAAGCTGAAAGAGGAGAACCAATTCCCAAAAGTTGTGTTCTGACCTCTGTACCTGGCAGTGGCATGGCTGAGCATACACACACACACACACACACACACACACACACACAAACACACACACACACATACACAGAGAGAGAGACAGAGACAGAGAGAGATTGAATTAAATTATTCATAAATTAAGATTGTTCTATGGTAAAGCCTTGTATTAGTGGTGCATGCCTTCAATCCCAGCACTTGGGAGACAGAGGCAGGTAGATCTCTGTGAGTTTGAGGCCATTCTGGACTGTCTCAAAACAAACAAACAAACAAAAAAGATTGTTCTGTGGCTACATAAGAAAAAAAATCTTAAAGTCCTAGAAAGGATCAAGCTGATCATAAAGTATTTTAATAGCTCCTGCTAACCTTCACAACACTCTTTGAAGGAAGATACACAGTTATACACTTAGGACAAATGTCATGATATCCACTATCCCATAAAACATTACTAGATCGAAGAAGCAGGAAGTATGACCTAAAAGTACAATAAAAGTCAACAGAGACAGCCCTAAAAGTGGCGGAGGTGATGGAATCACCAGACAAGAACTTGAAGTTTCTGTAAACATACGCAAGGCTTTCCGACGAAGCGGACGATCTGTTAAAGAGCTAAAAGAGCATCCTTGAGTTGAAAAACACAATACATGATATGGAAAATCCACTGGATAGGTCTAATAACACTTTAGATGATACAATATAAGACCAGGAAAATCAAAGCTGTAACTGTAGGAGTTATGGACAGCAAAGAGGGGCTAGGGATAGCTGCCTAGCATGCACCAGCCCCTCTCTTCCAAATCACACATAAACAAACGAATAAAGGGAAACACGCGCGAAAAACATGAGAAAATAGGGAAAGTCTTTGGGGCTTGTGTGACAATATGAAGTGGCCTTACATGGATATTAAGTACTCTTAACACAAATATTAAGTATTCTAACATGAATATTAAGTAACCAAACATTAATATTAAGTAGTCTAATGTAAATATTAGCATCTCTAATGTTATATGGTCTAATGTCCAAGAGAAAAAAAGGACAGAAATGCTATGAATAAAGGATACCAGATACAGGTGTAAACCTGCAAAATCATAGCACTGAGGAGGTAGAGGCAGGAGGATCTCAAACACAAAACAAAAAATAACCAAACAAAAATAATTTAAAAAGGAAAGGAAAGCCAATTTGCCGCAAAAGTTGGAGGAAGGGGAGAAACAACCCAAGCTTCTTGTACTGGTTAGTTTTATTATTGTCAATGAAACAAATAGAGTCACCTGAGAAGAGGGAACATTAATTAAGGAACTGCCTCCATCAGATTGGCCTATGGGAATGCCTGTGGGGAACTGTCTTGATTGATGATTGATGTGGAGTAGCTCTGTCCACTTTGGGAGGCACTAGCCCTAGGCAGGCAGATCTAAAGCAGGCTGAGCTTGCCAGGGAAAGCAAGGCTGGGCAGCAGCACTCCTCCACGTTTTCTGCCCTGACTTTCTTCAGCAATGCCCAGGGACTTGGAAGCATAAGATGAACTAAACCCTTTCTGTTCCTAAGTTGTTTTTGTTTAGTGCATTTTATTGTAGCATCACAGAGCAAATTTAAAAACACCTTTACAACCTGAAAACCCAGAAGGTTCCCTGAATCCCCACTAAGAGAAACACCAAGGAAGTGACATCAAATTATAATGTAATCAATTAGCCAAAAGGAAATTATAAAGAGAATATTTCAAAGCAGCCAGAGAAGAAAGACACAGTATAATAAAGAAAAAGAGAGTGACTTCTGACTTGTCCTCAGAAACCACACAAGCCAGATGAGTTTTAATGCTGAAAGAAAAAGATACCTAGCAAAAATATCTCTGAAATATAAAGATACAATAGGAACCAGAAGACTGACAAGGGGACATCCATCCCCAACAGATCAGTGTGTTTACAGGAACCTGAGTTGGGGTTAGTTACTGGAGCAGGGGCAATTTGCCAGTGGCTATAGCGCTCAAGAAAATGCTTCCTGCTCCTCTCGCAGCCATTAGCTGACAATAGCCATTCATGCAGGCATGAGCCCTTCCCTCACCCATGGCAGGCCCTCCCTCATGCAGGGAACCGTAGCCACTGTGAATCAGGCCCCTTCTTTGTCTAGGAGTTTTTTTAAATTAGTGATTCAACCTTGCGTATTATATGTCTGTTTAGATTGTTGATCTCTTCTTGAATCACTTTTGGTAGTTTACCTAGGTTACCCAGTTTGTGTGAAAATATTTCTCATATTCTCTTACAATCTCCCCCACTCCATAAAGTCATCACTTTTCCCCCATAAAGTCATCAATAATGGCTTTGGATGTAACTTATTTCAGGTTTTTCATGTCACCTTACTAATGGTCTTGTCAACCTTTTTCAAGAGCTGTCTTTAGGTGTTGCTAATATTTCCTATGGTTTTATCATTCCTCATTCTGTTTCTATTTATTTTGACATTTAGCATTCTCTTCCTTCTGTTAGCTCGAGTTCTCTTTGTTCTTGTCCTAAACCCTTAAGTTATACAGTTAAGTTACTGACTGAGGGCTTTCCTCTTTTTCAGGGTGGGTTTTACCTATAATTCCCCATCTCGGTAAGCTTCTATCACATCCATAAACTTCAATGCCCCCGCTTTGACCCTCCGGTTATGTAGTTCCACCTATTTCCCTGCTTCCCTTTTAGATTTATTGAGACTTGTTTTCTAGTGTTGGACATGTTCTACCCTTGAGAGTGTTTCTTATTCCACAGTCATTGGATGGAGTGCTATATGCCTGTCTGTTAGGGTTAATTGGTTTATAGGGCTGTTCAAGTCCCCCATTTCCTTATTGGTTCTATCTTGTTTTACTGTTATTGAAAGTGTGTTGCTGACGTCTCCAAGGGCTACCACAGTCGTCCGTTTGTCGCCTTTCATTCTGTCCATTTTTGCTTTATATATCTTGGGTCTCCATACACACACACACACACATAATTGTTATTTCTTCTTGGGTTAAGACTTTATCAAAATGCACTGGCATGTGCTCTGTAAACTTTGGTTTGTGTCTACATTATCTGGTAATAACAAAGTCATCCAGTTCTCCCTAGGTACTCTCTGCATGGCACAAGTTTTTTCAGTCCATTTACTCCGAAAGGCTCAGTGTTTTCAATTATGATTTCCTGCACACACTGTGAAAATGATCATGTTTTAAAGTCACTCTGCCAATCTCTGCCTTTTGACGTTGAGTTTCCTTTATTTACTCAATTCAATCACAGACAAGGGAAGACGTCTCTTTCTTCCTGTGCTCTGTCTTGTGCTTTCTGTCCCTCACAGCACTGTTTGAATCCCTCATCTTTCATTTCTGCACATTTTCCAGCTACTCTCTCCTGTGACTGATCTGGAGTTTGCTATTAACATCTCATGCTTGCGACAACCTTGCTTACATAAGGCCAACTTGGTTTTCCAAGTAGACACACACCTGGCCCCTAGACATTTTCATTCCCCATCCTGTCTGATAGTGATTGCCACACATTATGTCTTTAGACCTGGTGCGTCTGTCCGTGAATCTAAGCAGTGGCTTCACGTATTTGCTTGTTAAACTACGTAGAAGAAAAGAACAATTGCACAACAAAAGTACAACCGCCCAGGATGCTATCTTCATCTGTGAAGTTACCTTTATCCCATTTTCCATGTTGCTTTGGGTTGTGTCTGGTGTCATTTCCTCCCTACCTGAAGGAGGCTCTTGGACATATTTTAGGGACCTACCAACTTCTAGTTATTCAAGAGGGTGCTACTTTCTCTTCTAAAAGGATGGTTTTCTAGAAATGGGACTTGGGGTTGGGTTTTTTTTTCCTTTTAATTTTTTTTCTTTCAGGACTTTACATCTGTCTGTCTTCACCGTGCCTCCTGGCCTCTGGAGTTTCTGAGGAGAGATTAGGTGACCTACTGGAGGTTTCTGGGAATAAACTGCTCCGTTCTCACTGCCTTCCTGTGGCTTTGAGTTTGTTCTGCCTAGGGTTTGATAATCAGGTTTGGTTCATGTCTTTCATCAAACTGGAGAAGTTTAGGCCGCTCTTTGTTAATATTTTTCCCTTTTCCTATGTGTTGACACATTTGATGTTATTCCCAATGTGCCTCTGCTTCTCTCAATTTTTTTCCTCCTCCTTGTTTTTATTTCTATTCTATACATGGGGCTATTGGAGTTTCTTATCTTCTTGGCCATTTGCTGCTTGCAAATGGTTGGTAGTTTGTGTCTTCTCTCTATGTGTGGTTTTTGTTGTTGTTATTGTTGCTGTTTTGGTTATTGGGCTTAGTTCTAGAATTTTATTTTATTTTTACAAATTTCATGCCATTATTCATTTTTATTCACTTATTATATGCCATCAAATGTCTGTTCATATTTGATTGATGATTTCTATGAGTAGATCAAGTGTATTTACACAGATGACTTCATGTGTTCCAGTACTCAGTGTCTAGTATTTTTATTTAGATAAAGTTGTTTTGAATATCATAATGTGGTTATTTGGAAGCTAACCCCACCCTCTCCTTCGGGATTGATGACTGCAGATGACTGTCATTTCTTTTCTGATATCTATGAGCTTTGCCTGGAACCGAGTGTAGAGGTGCCCAACCCTTTGACAGTGCAACACGACATTGAGATCTACAAACTATTCATAGCTATCCTGGCACATATGTAGTTCCTGGACCACAGGCTGAAAGGGTTGGTTCTGTGTCCTTAAACCTTCTGATAGACATCAGGAATACAATATAGTCTAAGGGAGCTGAAACAGAGTGTCTACATCCAGTCCTTCAGAGAACTACCATGTTAGCCAAAATGTACCACCAGAGACTTGGGGATATAAAGTCCTTACCATTTACACCGTCTCCGAGGAGGTGTCCTAGAGGTATGGATGCCAACCCTACAGCAGTGTGGAGTAGAAGCATAGGAGAGGGTGGCTGAACCTACACCAATTCTCTTCCCAAGATCCAGTAACCTCCTTCCTTACTGAGTGTTCTCATGGCTAATATAAACGTCAGATCAGGTTCCAGAGCTCCGAAAGAGGTCATTCTGATCACTGTGGTTTGCAGTTTAATGCTTATCTATGTGGCCGTCTGAGTCCTGCCTCACTTCTATTACCAGAAAATACATTCTGGTCAGACACCACACTGTGTATGGAAGGTAGAATATCACTGGGCTGTGCTAACACAAAGATGCACACTGCAGATTCAGAAAGCAACACACAGAGTGGCAGGCCTGATGCCAATCAAGTTGCCATTTGCTGATAAAAGCTAGTGTTCTAAAAATGTTACGTTAAGGAGGCAGGAAAAGAACCAAAAAAGGAACAGAGAGCAGATGGGAGAAATGAAAACAAGAAGCTGGGTACAGTGATGTATGACTAATTCAGCTACTCAGGAACCAGAGGCAGGAGGATTAAGAGTTCCAGCTCCATAGGCAACGTGGTGAAACCCCCATTTCTAATTAATTCATTCATTGATTAAAACAACAATTCATTGCAACAGCAATGAAGAAACAGGTAGCAAGACAACAGATCCAAATTTGACTATTACCAATTACAAAAAAATGTAAATATAAATGTAATGTAAATGGTTTGAACTTTCCAATCAAAGGGCAATGTTTTTTTAAAAATCCAGGAAGCAGGGAGGAGGGATAAAAAGGTATTAAGATGAAACATCTATTGACTGGAACAGTGGTGGGGAAAGGGGTTCTGGGGGGCGTCAGGGTAGGGGGAATGAAGGAGAAAGAATGACTGGGCTGATGCACGGAAACGTTACATCAAATCCCACTACTCTGTGAAATCAACATATTCAATCATGACAAACCCCAGCTGTATGTTCTTTAGAAAAAAACACATTTCAAATATGAAGACACAGATAAAAATATCATACACACACACACGCACACACACACACATGTGCGCACACGCACACACATACAATAACTTGGGCTGGCAAGATGACTCGGAGAGTAGAGATACCTGTTACTAAAGCCTAAAGACCTTAACCCAAGCTCTCAGATCCACATGGTGGAAAGAAAAAACCAGCTCTTGTAAGTTGTCCTCTGACCTCTGCAACTGTGCCATGGTGCATGCACACCCCCCCACACAGATAAACAAGTATGACAAAAAATTTAAAAAGAAACACTAATAATTAAGTGATAAGAGACAAATAACACAATTAAAAATAGGCAACTATCTGACTAGATACTTCTCCAAAGGTGGGGGGAACAACAATATAGTTTTAAGTTTTAACTTCACCTTTCCCTCATCACAAAGGTCATGTGTTGAAGGCTTGGTCCTTGGCTGATGGCATCTTGGGGAGCGACTAGAAAGTTCAGGAGGTAGTGCCCAGTTGGAGGAGGAAGTACATCCATGAAGCGTGCCCTTGAGGATATATTAGGACTCAAGCCTCTTTCTCTTTGCTTCTCCGTAGCCCCACTGTGTGCCCCCTCTCTGTGTGTCTCCCACCGTGATGCCCAGGCCCAAAGGGATGGGCCAAATGACCATAAACGGAAGCCTCCCAAACCAAAACAAAACTTTCCTCCTCTTATGTGTCTTGGTTATTTTGCTTCAGTGACAGACAACTGATTGACATTGTCAGGAAGGACATAAAAAGATGCTTGGCATCTCCAGCCACCAGTGAAATGTGTAGCCACTGGGATGGCAATGAACAAGATGGAGAATACCAAGTGTCGGTGAGAACGGGGTAGCAGTGAACCCCTCAGACACCCCAAAGTGACATAAGCAAGTTAAGACAGTATAGAAAGTCAAGTAATAGGTGTATAAGAGCAACAAAACAGTCAGATATATGCCAGCCTGAAACCATTGGTTGTAAATGTGAAACAAAAAGCAGAGCACACGTAGGAACTTCTGTCCCGAGAGGGTGCTGGGTAATTCAGGTCTTCAGCATTAACGACAATCCATGGTGAAGACCCAATGATATTCTGCAGCCTTCACCTCTGTACATTCCATTTTGGAGATGAATTGACAAGATGGAACAAATGTGCAGCTGAACCTAATAATTCTAATGATAACAGCAGCCACTGGTGCTTATGAGGCCGACAGAGGCTGCAGCAGACACTAACCACTCTTCTCTCTTACATGGCTGACCCTTCCCTGGGAGTCAGTGAAATGGGTACGGCTTCTCTTATCACCCACGACAGAGTGGGCACTGGAAGACTTGGAAGGCCATGCTTGTACAGTTTGTAACCTAAAAAACACAGGAATTCAGCTTGACTTTACTGATGCTGGAGCCCTACTTCTAAACTATTTTCCTGCTTCAAATTACAGTTCAGTATTTTTTCAGCTGCATGTCCCTGGGCAAGTAACAAGATCTCAGAGCCTCTAGCAAGACTCGGAGGCAAGAATAACTTAAAGAGGGCTGTAATAAAGATGAAATGAAATAATTCAAGCAAAAACAACTTAGCACGGTATTTGGAAATAATAAGATAAATACTAGGTTTCTTTTTCCTTTTTATTTTAGACTTACCTAATAATATACACACAGTATAGAACTTTGTGGAGATCAAATGAGAGAATTATATCCAAGTCCCTCCAAACAAGAAAGCTGAATTCTGATGACTATGATAAATGTATGCAAACATGAAGTAGAAGCTATGGTTGGCTTTTATATAAAATTGTTTGGAGATGGTGATGTAGCTAAGAGGTTACCATGTCTTCCTAGCATATAGGCAGCCTGGCTTCAATCCTCAGTACAGCAATAAATAAAGAAATTAATTCCTTAATGAAAAAACAAACAAGCAAATGGTTAGGAACATTTAAAATACTAGTTTCCAGCAAGTATTTTAAGGTGTGGTGGTGTACTGCCTTTAATACCAATATTTAGGAGACAGAGGCAGGCATATCTCTGAGTTTGAGGCCAATCTGGTTTATAAAGTGAGTTCTAGGTCAGCCAAGGTTACATAGTGAGACCCCGTATCAAAAAAAAAAGAAAAAAGAAAAGAAAAAGAAAGAAAGAAAGAAAGAAAGAAAGAAAGAAAGAAAGAAAGAAAGAAAGAAAGAAAAACCACCCTAGTTTCCAGACACATGTCTGCTCAGTAGAGTTACCTATAACACAAAGAAAGGTTTCTGGGTCAGATAGACTTTACCGTGTCTAAAATCTCTGGCGACATAGCCCTGGGATTTAGATCATTCTAGAGCGCCACAAAGTCTGGGGATGACTTCCTTGTAGACACGTCTTTGCTTTTATCAATCCTTCAGCAGCCATTTAAGGTATTTCACTTAGGCCCAAGCGCCAGGTCCTAAGATGGATGCTTTGCCATCAGAGACATCAATTATTTATAACTAGAGATTGAACTATATGATGGCATTCCCTGTAGTACTTTAAATCATCTTCATTTCCTGCTGATTCCCTTTCTTAATAAATATCCATTTTCTGATTTTAAGTAAAGAAAATAACTTTTTGTTATTCACCAGGCTTCTCTCCAGAAATTGGGACACACACCACCACCCTCAGCACCCACAGATCCTGTATCCTTACGTTCAGCTGCTGGTGGACCAAAAAGCATTTCAAACAATTCTCAGTATTGGACACACACAGACTTTTTTCCTTGCCATTGTTCCCTAAACAATACAGCATAATCAAGTCTTTATATAAGACTTATAGTGAGTTGGGTAATGGATCTCGCAAGAATTTAGTACACAGGAGGATAGTGTAGGGTATGTACCATTACTATGCCATTTTGTGTAAGGGAATGGAGCCCTGCCAGTTTTGGTATCTGTACAGATTCCGGAACCCAGTCCCCCCAAGAATAATTGAGTGTATCAGACAAGAAGGGAAGGAAGGAAAGATCAATGTGCATGGGGGGAGGTCGATAGGAAGAGAGTCCTAAAGTAGATAAAGCCAAAGAGAATAAAGTCTACAACATGGATGAATTTTGAAAAAAAAATGATGAATCAAAGAATTGAATGACAAAAGAAAACATATTTTGGTGCCTGGCACAGTGACACACACCTGTGATCTCAGCACTTGGGAGGTGACGGAAGGAGGATCAGGAGTTCAAGACTGGCTTAGGCTACAAAGCAAGAGCCTGTCTTCAACAAAACGAAAACAACAAAGCAAAACCTAACAAATTTTTAAAAAGAAAGAAAAACAACATACTGTGGTTGAAGAGGTAGAACGGTTGGTGAGGTGCTTGCTCTGTAAGCATCAAGACCTGAGTTCAAATCCTCAGCATCCAGACTTAAAGCCACGGAAGAGTGGACCCCGAAGAGTGCAGTTATAATCCCAGCTCTGGGCGGCAGAGACAGGAGGTTTGTCCACCCAGCCAATATAGGCAGCAAGTGTCCTCCGAGTCCAATAAAAGCCCCTGGCTTAAAAGAATAAAGAGGGGCCAGGTTTGATGGCACACGTCTGTAATCCCAGCACTTGGGAGGCAGAGGCAGGTGGATCTCTGACTTTGAAGCCAGCCTGGTCTACAGAGTGAGTTCTAAGACAGCCAGAACTACACGGAGAAACCCTGTCTTTGGAGGAAAAAAAAATGAAGAGGATAACGATTGGGGAAGACACCCAATGTCACCTCCTGGTCTCCACACTCACATACACTCACATGTGCACATGCATGCACGCACATGCGCAAGCACACCCACAAAGAAAATGCCTCTTATCTGACTTCGCTATGGAGAATGCCCAGCATGGGCAAGTCTGTAAAGACATAAGGTAGATTATGGCCATCTGAAGCTGAGGAGGAGTAGGGAGCAATTGCCAGCAGCTACACGCTTTCCTTCTGTAGGGACGGGAATGTGCTAAGCTTAGATTTCAATTGTGCATAAACCTGTGAACATACTGAAAAGTACTGAATCAGACACCTAAAGCAAAAGCAGGTGACTTGTACAGAATTTGTATATGTCAATAAAGCCGGTTATGAATGCATCCTGTAAGTAGTACATGAGAATAAAATTTAAAAATACAAGACAGAGAACACAAGAGGACAATAAACATTTTTTGAGTGGCTCAAAAGAAAACATGAAGAGGGAGAAATGGCCTATTTGACAAATAAGAAAAAGAGATGATCGATGGAGCCCAAATACCATGTGATTAGTCCAATTACAAGTAGCATCTCTGAAGGCAGGCTGCTGTCCAGCAAGGTGGCTCAGTGGGGGAAAGGTGCTGCTGACAAAGAGGATAGGTGGCTTCCATTACAGGGGCACACACAGTGGAAAGAAAGCACAGACCCCTCAAGTTGTCCTATGATATTCACATTGCGCCATAGCACAAAGGCCCTCTCCCAGAAGGTAAAAGAGAGATTACAAAAGTAAATGAATGTTATATCCAACTATTTGTGGCTTCTAAGATACCTTTCTAGGGTCACAGAAAAGTAGAGACGAGATCTCAAAAATTCTAATAGAAGGGAACTATTGTAGCTATCAACAATACCACAGAGAGTAACATCACCAATGACAAAGACTGACACAGATGATTTCAGAGGCAAGCCATTGTGGAAAATCTCTATCCTAAAAAAAAAAATTGAAGTCTTAAGAAAATGGAAAATTTTCTTCTATAACACATCCTTCCAATATCAACAAAAGAAAGCATAGAAAATATGAATTTGTTATATTGACTAAAAACCTGAATTGTGATGAACTACCTTCCCATTAAGAAGATTCCAGGCCAAATAATCTAATTCACAAATGAACAGTGTGAAGATGAAAACCCTGGTAGCTGCTGTTGCTGTTTTTTGTTTGGCATTGTTTTTTGAGACAGGATTTCGCAGTATAGCTTTGGAGCCTGTCCTGGAACTCACTCTATGGACCAGATTGACCTCAGACTCAGAGATCTGCCTGCCTCTGCCTCCTGAGTGCTGGGCTTAAAGGAGTACACCACCACTGGCCAGCTCAAGTATTTTTTTTTTAAAAAAAGATTTATATATTTTTATTTTATGCTGGTGAGTGTTTTAACTGCATGTGTGTATGGGCACCACATACATGCAGGCCAGAAGGGGGCATCTGATATACATAACCAGAGTTACAGACAATTGTGAGCCATCATAAGGGTGCTGGGAACTGAACCCTGGACCTCTGCAAGCACAATGTTCTTAATCACTAAGCTATCTTTCCAGTTCCCACCACCCCCAATTCCTGTTTTGTTAATCCCAGGAATTAGAAGTTGATTTACAATTTGAAAACCAAATAATCTAATTCACAAATGAACAGTGTGAAGATGAAAACCCTGGTGACTGCCTACCAAAGGGACAAACATCACTTGATAAAATCCATTCACAGTTTAAAATGTGATAAATGAATAATACAGGGACACTTCCTTAAAGGTGTGTTGAAGAAAAGAAAAAAAATCACCAGGTTGTCTTTGATGGTGAAATACAAAAAATTTTCAACTTACACAGTAACTGCTATATCTACATTAGGCATACAAGAAGTTCAAGACCAGAGAGAAAAAAAATAAGCATACAGACAAGGAAAAAAAAGGAAATGGAAATGTCATGGTCCACAAATATTAAGACTGCAATATGTAGAATCCAAGATAATCCAACTGCTAAAGTATATGAGTTTGGATTACTGGGTACCAGGTTGAGCTACAAAAGCATCTGTTGTATTCTATACTCTAGACATAAGTGAGCACTAGAGACTGACCTAAGGTGTCATGTGTGTTAGACAAGTCTCTGAGCCCTGAGCTGTACCCTAGGCCTCTTCTTCCTTTCAGGTTTCAGACAAGACTCTCACTAAGTTGCCCAGACTGGCCTTCAAATCTCTTTATAGCCAGAAAGGCCCTAAAGTTGCAATCCTCCTGTTTCAGCCTCCCAAATAGCTGAGATTACAGGCTTGCAATACCAGGCTCTGCTAAAAGAATACAAATTTTAGAATTATACCTACATAATAGGAAAGAGATGAATCTCAAAGAAGAGATCTGCCAGAGGTGTGACAGAGCTGCACAGAGAAAACCACAGGAAGTCACTTAGAAAATTAAACACCTGGATAAATGGGACATACCATACTTGCAGACTAGTACACTCAGTATTGTAAATGTGCCAGTTCTTTCTAAATTGATATTAAGAGTTAACTCACTTCCTAATCAATATGATAAATGATTTTTTAAATTGTTTTTATTGAGCTATATTTTTTTCTGCTCCCTTCCCTTCTTCTCCCCACCTCTTTTACCCCCTCCCATGGTCCCCATGCTCCCAATTTACTCAGGAGAGCTTGTCTTTTTTTAGTCTCATGTAGATTAGATTCATGTATGTCTCTTTTAGGGTCCTCTTTGTTGTCTAGGTTCTCTGGAATTGTGAATTGTAGGCTGCCTTTTTTTTTTCTTGCTTTATGTCTAAAAGCCACTTATGAGTGAGTACATATATTTGTCTTTCTGGGTCTGGGTTACCTCACTCAATATGATGTTTTCTAGATCCTTCCATTTGCCCACAAATTTCAAGATTTCATTATATTTTTCTGCTGTGTAGTACTCCATTGTGTAAATGTACCATATTTATCTTATCCATTCTTCGGTCGAGAGGCATTTAGGTTGTTTCCAGGTTCTGCCTATGACAAACAATGCTGCTATGAACATAGTTGAGCACATGTCCTTGTGGCATGATTGAGCATCCTTTGGATATATACCCAAAAGTGGTACTGCTGGGTCTTGAGGGAGGTTGTTTTCTAATTTTCTGAGAAATCGCCATATTGATGTCCAAAGGGGTTGTACCAGCTTGCATTCCCACCAGCAATGCAGGAGTGTTCCCTTTCCCCACAACCTCTCCAGCATAAGTTGTCATCAGTGTTTTTGATCTTGGCCATTCTTACAGGTGTAAAATGGAATCTCAGAGTTGTTTTTATTTGCATTTCTCTGATGGCTAAGGATGTTGAGCATTTCCTTAAGTGTCTTTCAGCCATTTTAGATTCCTCTGTTGAGAGTTCTCTGTTTAGGTCTGTACCCGATAAATGATGTTTAATTCTCCAGGTTACTATTGTTCATGGTAAATACTCATGAATACAACTGACACAATGAATTAAAAAAATAAGTTAGCTAATTCTTTCAACTGAACCCAGCTTTTAAAATTTCATTTAAGTTTTAATTTTATCTCCTGCCTTTATCCTTACTGATTTTCCTTTTGTTTCCTTCCCATTAATGACTCTACTTCTTCGTTACATACTTAATTTATTTCAATATTCATTTACACAGGTATTTACTATTATCAATTTCTTTTTGGCAATGCTTAACCATACTGCTGAGATTCTAAAATGTCCGTTTTCTAGAAAATCTAAGGAATCATTTCATGTTTCTCCTTTGATCCCAGAGCTCTTTGATAATATATTTTCAAGAATAGAAGCTTTCCCGTTTCTTTTATCTTTCTCCATCCCTTTTGCAATATTGCAAAATTGGAAATAACAGGATTTGAAAGCATGAAGCTTTGCTGTTGATCTGTGGCTACTTGCAAACCTGATTTGCACAGCTCCGTGCCAAGTTTGCGATGGGTACGTTGGGGCTTGATGGCCTCTGACATCCCTCCCAGTTCTCAGGGTCTATTATCTTAATGCACATGCAGATCAGGGGAAAAATCTGATTTTAATGACTGCTTCTCTCTTTAGAAAGATTTTCTGCTTGCTGAAGAAACCAATATCTTCATATCCTGACTCATGCCTAGCCTGGCTGCGGGGCGAGTGGAGTGACTTCAACTGGGTATAAAACTTCTTAAAGGAGGTGAGCTTAGGACAAAGCATGGGTGGCAAAATTGGGAGATTCCAAGCCCAATTCTGGCCACCACCAAGCTTAGATATCTGGTTGCAGGGCTACTACCTTGTGGCACTTCATCCCACCACAGGCTGGTCATGCTGTGGTCTCTGCGGAGTGACTGTCACACACTATTTCTACCTGACTATGCAGCAAGGACTGTCTGCCAGTCCCTCCCCCACACTGGTGCTGTGCTGGTACCTTGGCCTGTGCCTCATTGGTCTGTAGCTGGATGCTGCTACTGTTTTCAGTAGGAAGCATGAAGTTCATTTGATGTAGAAAGTTGTACTTCCTGCTTCCACATGAGCACTTGAACTCTATGTTCAGAGGATTTGCAAACTTTTTTCCCCCTCGGAAATGTTTTTGTGCATGTTTTTTTGATATCCGTGTTCCCATCTGGCACTTAGAGGTGTTTGACCCATGGACTAGAACATACCTACAAAAATCTAACCTTGGCCATCTTGCTTTTTCCTAATTTGGCTTCAGCAGCCACGACCTTACTTACCAGGCTTTCAGGCGGTCTTTAAAACACAGTATTATCTAAAAGATTGGCTCCAGGATTCCTGTGTTGCTGAAACCCAGCAGATGTGCAAGTCCCCTCTACAACGTGGTGTGATATTTGCATAGATGCGACATGTCTTTCTGCATAGTTGATTGTTTCTAACTTTCCATCATGCCCAACGCCATGGAAACACCATAGGACTAGGTGCTTCGTATTGTCTAGGAAATAATGACAACCAAGCAGTCTGTACACATTCAGTACTATTGCCACCATTCCAGGCTAATAGTGTATGCCAGCCTGATCCCAGTGTAGGTCTGAGCCATTGATGTGGGACCCAGAATAAGGAGAAGGAGAGCCAATTAGATTTTTGAACAAGTCACTTCCTTCACGTAAAGTTATGCCTTTTCTTTCCCTCTGTCTCTGAGCCCTCAGGCCTTTGAGAGCCCAGGGCTCTTCGGAAGGCAATAACACCTACGTCAGGGCTGACAGGGGTTCTGGTTTTGCCCTGCCTGGGGTTACACTGAAAGGTTCTGGAAAACCACTAGTAGGGAGCTTAGTTCCCCATGATGCTCCTACACATATGTCAAAGCATACATGTGCCCAGTTCCGGCATATGGAACTCGGTATAAAGATGCTCTCTTCCCACAATGCCTTTCACTTGCACATCTGTTCCATCCCTTCCTTTTTTTCTTTTCTTTATTTTTATATTTTTTCTTTTCTTTTTCTTTTCTTTTTTCTTCTTTCTTTCTTTCTTTCTTTCTTTCTTTCTTTCTTTCTTTCTTTCTTTCTTTCTTTCTTTCTTTCTTTCTTTCTTTCTTTCTTTCTTTCTTTCTTTCTTTCTTTCTTTCTTTCTGAGACAGGGTTTCTTTGCACAGTCCTGGCTGTCCTGGAACTCACTCTGTAGTTCATGCTGGTCTCAAATTCACAGAGATCTGTCTGCCTCTACCTCCCGAGTATTGGGAACCATGCCCAGCTGTCCAAACCCCATCTTCTTAGCAATTAATGTATATTCGGATTGTAGCTAGCTAATCTGTTTTTTATCTTTTTAGATTAATGTGTATTGGTTTTTATGTAAGTATATGCATGCATACATGTGCACCACATGCATTCAGGTGCCCATGGAGGCCAGACAAGGATGTCAGATCCCCTAGAACTGAAGTTACAGGCAGTTGTGACCTGTCTTGTGGGTTCTGGGAATCAAACCTGGGTCCTTTGCAAGAGCAACCAGTGTTGTTAGCCACTGGGCCCCTGCTCTCATCTACTGAGATCTTGGCTTTCCTCTCAGAAGGGAGGCTCGCGAGCGCTGTTGTGACAGAACTGCAGGGTACGGACATATTTTTAATCCTGGGCTTAGTCTTGGTAATCTCTCATTAAACTGCTCCTGTCACTTCAGGTAAATGTTTAATTAAAATGATACTTCAATCAGCCGGCAGCCCCAGGCTCGAAGCGGTGATAAAGATAAAATACTGCCAGAGAACCCAATCCTATTTTCCAAGGTACCTGCTGTCTGTGGAGCACCTCCTGCTGCTGGCCTGCCTCCTCTGGTTTGGAGGCCGTGGGCACTGATCCAGATGCAATTCAGCCTCTCCCACCACTGCAGATACCATATTGGGCGTGCACACACACACACGTATGTGCACACACACAAGCACACGCATGCACGCATGCGCATGCACACATCCACGCATGCACACACACGCGTATGTGCACACACACAAGCACACACGTGCACGCATGCGCATGCACACATCCACACATGCACACACACACACACCTTTTATTCTCTGTTGAAGCATCAGGCCATTTGCATCCAGGAGGAGTTTGTATTGAGCCACATCTGCCTCTTTCTGTTGGTAACGACACTCTGCTTAGCTGCAGCTGAGGTGGGATGCCTACCTGGTGTTTGGAGATGGACTGGGGAACAATCACCTGCCACATATACTGGGTAGCAGCGCTGGCTCTAGTGGGGACTACATCAGTAATAAACTGTGTTTGAAGATCCAGAGAGCAAGGATCGCCTTAGGACATGGTATGGGGACTATGAAGAGACTAACCCCACCAGGGGTGTGTCTGACCCACATCCCTGAATAATCAGAAGAAATTCATTACAGCTCTGCACATTTAAATTCTGCATCAAAAGCTTTTTAAGAAATAGTTTTCAAAGCCAGGCAGTGGTGGTTCACACCTTTAATCCCAATATTCTGGAGGCAGAGGCAGATGGATCTCTGAGTTCAAGGCCAGCCTGGTCTACAGAGTGAGTTCCAGGACAGCCAGCACTACACAGAGAAACCCTGTTTCAAACAAACAAACACAAACAAACAAAAAGAAGTAGTATTCAAGAACCAAAGAAAGAAAGTTTAAGAGCGACTGGATTAAAAATGGCATTGTGGTTTATGGATTTCCCAGCACACACCCTGTCTTACAGGGCTTTCTCTCCATGTGTCCTGAGGACTCAGAACTTTGACTGGGGCTCCAGAATCTCAAAAGATTTTGAGCAGATATTCAATGCTTTAAAGAGGTGCTTGGGTGTTTGTATTTATCTCTAATTCTAAATAAATGAGTAGCTTCTTAGTGAGCAATTAGGGGCTGAATCTGGACCTACAGAAAAGGCTGGAACACCATGAGTATCCTTTACATTTAGCTCAAGCTACAGCCCCTAAGGGAACGAGCCCCACAAATTACAGGGTGTTTTTTTCTTTATTTTTTTAACTTCTTTTTGGTTGTGAGTCTAGCCCTTAGCAGCTGGACCATCTCTCCAGCTCCTCTTTGGCTTCTTTTAGGCAGACAATGGGCTCTCTGCAGCCTCATGTCAGGTACAGCAGTGATAGGCCAGGATCCCTGCTCACTGGGTCATCAGAGATAGTTTCATGGTGAACTGTGAGGGGGGCTCTAAAGATGGGGAGTATGTGGAAAGGACAGTTCGGAGAGCACTAATGTGGAACAGGGGACTTTGGGGGCAGCAGCTCAGGGTGGATTTGGCTTCTGTTTGCTGAGGGCCTTGATGATAAGCAGCAGAGCGGTATTTGTGCTCTAGGCTGTGGGGAATTATTCTGGGTATGTGAGTCAGGGATACACGATGACGAAAGTGCTGCTCCCGGCTCTTTATCTGGCCTAACATTTGAGAAAGGATGGGGGAAACTGATTCTCGGAGTTGCAAGAGCATTATGAGGCTAGAGTTTGGGGTTTTGAACAAAGGCAGTGTTTGCTTTTGAAAACTGCAACATCAAAGTCCAAAATGGTGGCCTAATTAATGAGTAGCTGGAGATGCAGGTCGGCTGGTTTGGCAAGAAAATACTCATTCCATTCCTGGTGCCTGTCCATCCCCTCAGGGTTCAGGAGATCGTGCAGAAAGCATGGCTAAGTTATACTGCCCTTCCAGATGGAAAGTTTCTCTAGATTTGCTCCATGTCCAGTTTTATCACAAGAAGATCTAGTATCGTGTTTTCTGACACAAACCAAGAAAGCCTGGGCTGGGGTATAGCTCAGTGGTAGAGGACTCCCTGAGCATGTCAGAGCTCCGGGCTGGACCAGAGCTCACAACCAATCAAAATCAGCCCAACACGAAAGCCTGTTGGTGTCTGTGGCACCGGGCAGCTCTATGAGGGGTTTATTTTGGAGGTAGAGTGCTTGAAAGAACATCAAACATTAAAAACAATCCCCTCTCTCAATAATTCTGTTGTTTCAAAGGGCCACCGTTCTGAGAGAATAAGCTCCAAGGGTAAGAAGAAGACAAAAACTAACACAAAGATGTGAAATTTCCATAAATGCCATTGCCCTGGGTGTCCGCCTCACACCTCAAATGCTACCCATTTACTCAAGTCAGCCTCCGTTCACGTCCAAGCCATCTGCTTGCAACGCCATGTTGCAATAACCAGCTCAAAAAGTAGCTTTTTGAGAAATCTCACCCACTCGAGGCAAAACTCCAGGGGAGGCCTATTCTTAATACATTCTTGTTGATATTTATCACTCAGCTGTGGTATGAAATACCGATTTCTTACAACATAGGCATGAATTTATCAGCCCAGATGCCGGCAGCTGGAAGCTGGCTACGGCTGTGTTGCACCTGCCCATCCATTCTGAGGCCCAGTGGGGTTGTTTCTGTGGTACTGGAAGAGCGCAGAGAGTTGCTCCAAGTATAGAGTAATTGCGATGTCTCCCAAGGCACTGGCTGAGAAGGCCCTAGCAAACAGTCTTATGCCAGGGAGAGGAAGGCAGAATCACTTGGCAATGGTGGGACCATGTCAACAACTTACAGGAAATGACAGTGAAGAATTCAAGACACTGGTCACGTCTATTTGCTAGGCAAAATCTGAGGACTGTCTATTACTGGTGTATTTAGTAAATGTAAGATAAATAAAAAAGGAAAGAAACCAGGAAATCTTGTCTAGATATGCAGGTGCCTTTGGAAATGATCCCACTGAGGATGTGTTTGGCCAGCCCTTTCGTTTTGTTTCATGGTTAAATGATGACATCAGAAGTATAAAGACTGTCTTTATTGATGGGACACTTCTCTAACTTCCTCTTGCTTTTCTGGTGCTAGGGGGAGGGGTCGAACCCAGGGCCTCACACACACTAGACAAGTGCTCTGCCACTGAGCTACAGCCCTGGCTCTGACTTCCTTCACATCAGATATGGATCCATTTCTTTTCCTTACAGGCGTCAGAGTGAACCCAGTCACACAAACTTGAAGGAAAGACCACAAATTGCTAAGCAATTCACCAGAAGCGAAACCTATTAACAGTTCTAAGGAAGAGCCATGTTTCCTTCATATGTTCTCAGTATGTTAGGAAAGTAAGGCCCAGCTCAGGGGTCCCTGGTAGTTAAATCGTTTCCTCTGTAATCCTTTGCTCTTACCCTAGCCATACTCCCAGAGTCTAAAGTCTCTTTTGCCTGAGAGTTCCCAGCCCTCCCGGGATCTAGTCTCGTCCTCCCTTTCCCAGCTCCCCACAGGCTGATGTTTTCTGCTTTATCTGCCGAGCCAGGACGACAGCCCCGTGGCTTCCTGCCCAGGTTGCACTTTGCCTTCTGCCTCTGAGCACGTGCTCTCCTCTGCAGGGCCGTGGGAGGCATGTGCTGCCATTACAACAATTTCGCAGTCTCTTCACCAGGTCTCGCGGGGAGATAAAGAGATGATTGACACATGAAAGCATTTGGAGATCAGCATTAAAGGTCCCGCACTTCCCTTTTGGGATGTCTTTGCATTCTTCAACAACTCATTGCTAGAGTTTTCCCTCTAACTCCAAACCTGGTTGGATGCTTCACTACTACTTTCCTCCATCACCAGTTCGTCCAACACCAGTCTTCCTCGCTAAACTGCACAGTCCAAGCGCAGAGCCTTCATTTGTTTTGTTTCTGGGACCTGACAGAATAGTCGATGATCAGTATGTATTCTTTGGTTAAACAACGTTAAACTAATCGCTTGATACCTTAGGATGTTAGTTTTTTAAATGTGTATAGGTGGATGAATCAGGTCGTTTTCAAAGTTTTTAGCAGATTGAACTGCTTTGTATGAGTGATTCCTGAAGCTGACTGATATCTGCAACTGGCTACAGAGTGTACACAAATAAACAGCCTCTCAGATGCCGTGCAAAGCATGCATGTGGGAGAATCGAGGACAAGGACACTTCTACATAGAGGCAGTGGGTACAAGATGTTCGCTGTTCAGTGCGACTCTCTGAAAATCTTTGTAATAAAAATCTGTGGAAAACAAGGGGTTCAGATACAAACGAGGCCTTTGAAGAAAAAAATTTAATGTTAAAAATCACCAAGAGAGCTGGGGCTCAGGGGGTAAAGTGTATATGCTGGGCAAGCATAAGGACCTGAACTTGATCCCCAGTTTTTTTCTCAAAAACAAGGTGGACAATACCTGAGGAACAATGCCCAAGGCTAACCTCTGGTCTGTAGGCTTACTGGCACAAGCACACACATGTACCCTCACTCAAATAAACACAAACACACACTTGCACATGTGCATATATAACACTAAAAATAAATAATAATGGGGCTGGGGAGTGGCTCAGTGCGTGAAGTGCTTGCTACATGTGGTGGTTTGAAAAAATGCACCCCCCAGAACCATAGGGAGTGGCACCATTAGGAGATGTGGCCTTGTTGGAGTAGGTATGGCCTTGTTGGAGTAAGTGTGGCTTTGTTGGAGGTGTGTCACTGTGGGGTGGACTTTGATGTTTCAGAAACACAAGCCTGGCCACTGTGTCACTGTTACTTCCTGCTGCCTGTGAATCCAGATATAGAACTCTCAGCTACCTCTCCAGCACCATGTCTGTTTGCATGCCACCATGCTTCCTGCCAAGATGATAATGCACTAAACTACTGACCTGTAGGCAAGTACAAATTAAATGTTTTCCTTTGTAAAAGTTTCCATGGTCATGGTATCTCTTCACAACAGTAGAAATCCTCAGATTCTACACCAGCATGAGGACCCAAATTAAGATCCTTGGCAACCATGGGAAATCTGGGCACCTGGGTGTGCATTTATAACTGTGCAGGAGGAGATGGGTGGATCCCTAGATGAAAGGGTAAACTCAAGGCTCAGTGAGGGACCCCCCCCAAAAAAGGCATAAGGTAGTTTGATCAGTTCAGCAGGTAAGGGGGTTTGCCACTGAGCTTGACAACGTTAGTTCAATCCTTCAGACCCACATGGTACACGGTGAGAACTGACTCCCAAAAGTTGTCCTCTGACCCCCACACGTGCACACATAAGTGAGCACACCTGTCGCAATGCATGTATACCATATGCACACCAAAAAAATTAGCAAGCATGGTTAAAATAATGAAAGATGAGCTAAAAATAGATGGTACATTTTTAACAAAATGGTATGAGCATTCAAAATGGATCATTTATAACTATTAGAAGTAATGGGTATTTCTGAAGAGATCAGAAAAAGGAGAGCCATCGTGGGAGACTAGTTAATGGGGCAGAAAGTATTTCATGAGATAGGTGTTATTACAGCTGGGCCTTGAAGGATGTATATAATTTTGAGGCAATGAAGACAAGAAAAGCAATTTGGGGTTTGGCAAGATAGCTCCATGGATCAAGGCACTTGCCACCAAGCCTTCCCAGTCTGATCCCCAGACCTCACATAGTGGAAGGAGAGAAATGACTTCTGTAAATTACCCTCTGACCTGCACATGCATTCCGTGCATGCATGCACATACACGCACACCACACACAAACACACACATGCACACATGCACACACACTCAACTTCAAGGGGCCAACACAAGGGCAGAGTGGTGGCCTGAGCCTATGATGGAGCAAGAAGGCAGGAACAAGGATCTTGAAGTTTCGATCAATGTAGTTGCAACTGAAGTGGGGAGATAAAGTTGTAAAGCCGCACTGATGAGAGTCAGACAGCTTGAAGGTCTTCCTCTTTTGTGTCAGGGGCCAGCAGGGAAGCTTGGAATATACTATCACATTTAATCTTTACAACAACCACAGGAGGTAGGTATGATTCCTACCACAGGTGTGGCTAATGAGGAAGGTTTCACAGCGGGTGAGCGGGAGACCAAGTACCAACACCAACCCACGGCCTGTAAATGTACGTGCTGTCTCCCTGGGAAATAAAGATTACTCTCCCTCCACGGGGCCTTCAACGTCAAGTTCAGGAGTTTGAACTCTGCTTCCCAAGCCTGGGGATTCACTGAGAAGATTCTGATCAGGAAAACAACAAGGTCGGATATTTTAGACGGAGTGTATCTGGTAGAAATGGGTAGGAGAGTACAGCAGGAAGCCCCGCGAGGAAGCTATGACAGTGGAAGCGTGGACTGAAGCCCCAATACGGAAGACCAGCCGAGCAAAAGAATGGTCTTAAGAAGAAATAACCGACTGTCTTTCTCACAATATGTGGACTATATTGAACGGTTATTTGCTGTGATACTGATTCATTTGTTTTAGAGACAGGGCCTCATGTAGCCCAGGATGCCCTCAATCTATGCAGCTAAAGATGACCTGGAGCTTTGAATCAGCCCACCTTCACCTCCCAAATGCTGATGATTTGAGCTTGCACCACCATTTCTATATACAGTGCTGGGAATCGAATCCAGGGCCCCGTGTATGCTAGGTAAGCACCCTACCAGCTGAGCCCTTTGTATTAATGCTAAGTATTCAAACCCAAAGACTCTCTACAATCAGGGTTATGGTGTGTCAGCCCTAGTGAAACTTCCAAGGCAAAAGGAGCAGCCTAAATTTATTCCAGGCCTCTGCCCCAGCTAATCAGGGACCAGGGTGGTTCATCCTTTTTGGAATTGTCAATGGACCTAATCTTGTGACTTCCTGTCATTACCGTGGACCTCCAGGAGTCAAGAACTCAAGCCTTAGCTGTTCCAGGACTGATACAACAGGACCAACCTTCCCCTGAAAATTAGATTTAGAACTAGAAGTTTCTTTCTTGCTTTTTTTTAAAAACCAGGGTCCCGGAACTTAACCTGATCTGCGGGAGGAGTTAAGCTTTCTGCTGACAGCTGCCTGGAGGATTTAGCTGACGGTGGAAACTCTTATCACAAGAGATGGGTATGGATACACAAGTGGCTGAAAAGGACCAGAGGAGTGTTCCTTGGGGAGCATTCATCTACAATTGGGGTGAAGCCCCGTACCAGGTCTCCAATGGCCCCTCCCACCGTCCATCAGATTATAACCCTGATAAAAGCAGAGGGGGAATAGGGTCCACAAAGTCAGAGTAGAAGAGGCATGAAAACATAGCCCAGTGGACTAGTGGATAAAGTGTGACTGAGAGAAATAGCAAATTCTGAAACTGACGGGGTGTTGAGTAAGAGGATAAACCAGAAGGGATGACTAACTGAACTGTTTTTCTACATATTTACAGTCAACAGGCGTGAAGTCCATAAAGGCTGGTTGGAAACAGAGCATTCAATATGAGACCCTGTCTTTAAAAAAAAGTTCTCACCCATTTATGGTCACATCATGCTTTGGATCAACCTTTCGATTTGATTCCCAGAGGGACTGTTTCCTTTAAGTCCCAATTTACGCCCTAAAACAACAATTCTCAATTATTCTCTGTGTGTCAAAACTCTGCTAAAACACAGCGAATGCACAGAGCAGTTTATGAAGGAAATCTCTGGATTCCTAGGTTTCAAATTCCCGTTCTTCCAAAAAGTCACAGAAATTCAAATAATGTACTTACAACAGGTCTAAAGGCAATTATTTTTTACACCTAAGCAGCAGTCTGGCTAGAATACATGTTTTTGTCTCCCAGAGGGGTGCTTTGGAGGAATCCAAACCATGATGGGAGTGACAATGTAGGAAGTGTGTTTAAGACCACCGTAGGACGGAGAGATGGCTCGGATGCAAAGCACCTGCATTGCTCTCTCAGAGAACCTGAGTACAATTCCCAGTTCAGCTAGGAGTTTGGCTCACACCACCTGGAACTCTAGTTCCAGGGCGATCTCCGGTTTCTGGCTTCTTTGGGCACCAGCATTCACATATGCCACACCCCTCACATACATACACACACGTTAAAAAAATAAAAATAAAATATAAATATAAAAAATATATACTGGAAAGCTATTAGCCAGGCATAGTGGTACCTGCTCTTTCCTTCCAGGACTTGGGAGGCAGAGGCAGATCAGTCCCTGTGAGTTAAGACTAACCTGGTCTACGTAGTGAGTTCTAGGCCAACCAAGGCTACATAATGAGACCCTCTCTTTTAAAAAATAAAATCTAATTTAATATTCCATGAGCGTTTAATGCGATTTTTATTTCTATACCTGCAAAGGTTACTGGTGTGTGTGTGTGTGTGTGTGTGTGTGTGTGTGTGTGTCTGCATCTGTGCACTCATGATAGATCATTGCCAGTGGGAAGCCTGGCAGCTGCATCTGTTTGTCCAGGTGTCCACCCTCAACTCTAATTCTTCAACAGCCACAGCCTCGGGTCACTTCAGCTGGGCTTAAATTGCCCTAGAAACCCACTAATCTGGGAGCTGGAGAAAGGTACTTGGCTGCCTTGGGAGGAGTCATATGAAAGGGGACTGCTTGCTGACAAAGGTGTTCTTTGAGATAGACAGAGGTGGAACTTATGACGATAGTCTCAGAAACAGCCACTGTTAGAAGCAGCTATTTAGCTAATTTAATCCTTAAACTCACCCAGAAAAGGGAAACTTGAGACAGAAAAGTTAATTACTTGTAAAGTCAAATCAATTAACCAATAATTAGCAGAGCCTGGGTACAAACTCAGATTTGACTCAGGCTCTTGCCACCAGCTAAAATTGCCTTCCCACTTCCTCTTGGCCTGTCACCTGCCTTGCTACACCGCTCCTTGGAAATGAAACCCATTCCATTTGTCTCAGGAAGGACCCGTTCTGAATGGCCCTGGCGACAGGACTAAAGCTCATTTATTTGTCTGTCACTAACTCCCTTCAGGACTGTGGTAAATGTCCTAAGTGCCTGGACCTCGGTTTTCTCATCCGTAAAGAGGCGATAAGACTAGTTGCTGCTTTCAACGGTAAAACTCAGTGAATGTTTTTACATCCACTCCCCTCCCAGCAGACAGGCCTTCTGATCTTGTGGCCTCTTCCCAGCTCTCCCCTACCTTCCGCGTAGGCTTTTCTGACCTGGAGCTAGACATATGCTCCACTGAGACACGTACTGCTTGCTGTCCATCTTCCGCTAGCGTAGCTCATCTTACTCATTCTCTTCCCCTATCGTATCAGAACCTACCTGAATTCCTCACATATTTTAAATCATAGAGTATTCTTGCTTATGAAGGAGTCGCAACATATGATTTAATTCCTCCATGAGGGACATCTGTTTGTTCCCATGTTTGGTTAGTTTTGGTTTTGTTTTTTTCATGTTGCAACAAATACTCTTTTGTTTGCTTCCCTGTGTACATGAAGTCTCTAGAAGTGTCCAGAAATGAGACTCCTGAAGCATAGCTGGGCACTGACTGGATGTAGGAAATGATCCCCCACAGTGGTAGTGCCCACACATGCTCCCACCAGCAATGTGTTAAGTGTAGGGTTTCCCACATTCTCATTGATAACCATCAAGTTTTATTATTTTCCAAGCTGACACAATGATTGCATTCCTTAAGACAGCACACTTTCCTTTTCTAGTTACATCACCTCCCCTGACGGTTGTGGATTTCATGAATGCAGAAACCTTGGGTAGCTCAGTTTTATATTCTTCCCATGAAATTTGTTGAGCTCAGTAAGTACACAACAAAGAATTACCAACAAATACATAACAAACAGAATTGATTTACCTTGATCTGGGAGCTGAGGAGCCCCACGAGGGCAGGGATGAAGCTTTCTGTTTACTCATTTGGGCCAAGGACATCAGAAGGAATTCCAATAAGCTACAGAGAGGCAATCTAATCTGCAGGGCAGCAGTTGGCCTATGGACCAAAAGCCTACAAATCTACAGCAGACTAGGAGCAACCATTTGACCCAACTTTTGACTGTTTTGCCCGCACTACTGACTGGCTGTTTGACTATTAGGAGGCATTGTTTCCCAAGGCTCTGGGACCATCTTTTGTAAATACCAAGAGGTCTGTCTCTCAATGGAACACTCCCACCCCTGATTCAGATCTATTAGTAGGCGCTGGGTAGAACTCCTGTGTCCCTTAGACTAGGGTACTGCATGACTATGGTATATAACCCCCCCTTCTGTTGCCTCAACAGTCCCTCCAGGGTGACTCATTTTCTAAATAAGCTCCTTGTGGTTTTGGTTTTGACATCACATGTGGAAGAATGAGTAATTTTTAAAGAACAAGAATTATATTTGATCAGAATAAGACACACAGTGCATGTTACTCATGGTTTTAGGTCAACGGGTCAACACTGGTGACAAGCCCACCAACCTCTCACCCTCTTTCCCCTTGGCTAGGTTTGTATATACCTTATTATGTGGTTACCCTATGAAAATTTGATAAAATTACTTAATTTTCTTGCTTTTTTTGACAGGGTTTCTCTGTGTAACAGTCCTGGCTTTCCTGGAACTCATTGAGATCCACCTGCCTCTGCCTCCCAAGTGCTGTAATTAAAGGTGTGTGCTGCCACCACCCAGAAAAATTATTTATCAACCCTGCAAGATTAAATAAAATAGTTAAGTGATTAAAGCCATATGCCCTACTGTGCTATTGCTTGGCTTTCTCTTTGTAGTGTGCATATGTGTATGCTTCTGCATGTGTGAACACATATATGCAGGTGTACATACATGTGTGAACACATGTGGATGCCTGAGATTGACTCTGGATGTCTTTCTTCTTTGTCTTCCATGTTATATATTGAGACAGGGTCTCTGGCTGAATCTAGAACTGTCTGAACTAGTCAGGGTAGCCAGTTTGCTCTGGGGATTTCCTGTCTCTGACTCTCACACTCTAGGATTATAGGCAGGCTACCACACCTACCTGGGTTTTCTTCCCCCCCACGAATTCTGAGGATCCAAACGTTGGTCTTCATACTTGTGTAGCAGGTGCTGTACCCGAGGAGCCACATTCAGAGCCCCCATTGTTTGGGTTTAAATCTTAGTTCTAACGCATGGCCAACTGGACGACCTTAAACAAGGTATTGGATTTTGGAATGCTGTCATTTCTTCAAACAAAGCCTAAGATGTGTGGCCCTTCCCCTTTACTATCTCCCCGTGTGTATCCAAATTTCTTTCCCACAGCTCATTGGCTTTAGAACAGACCCCTTTGTATGTTTACACCCTCAAGTTATCATTTCCATTGGTATATATGTATGTTTTGGATCTAATAACTTCTTTGGATCTTCATTTTTCTTATGAAGACAAGCAAGTAGGTATAAAAACAGAATGCATATGCTGACCTAGGATGCAGGCAGAGGTACGGTGCTTACCTGGATTCCATCGAGAGAGAGAGAAAGAGAGGGAGAGAGAGAGAGATTCTGATTCCTCGATTCCCCTTGTCTTTTGTTTGGCTGTCTGTACCCTAAGTATCTAAGTATGTGTACTGTGCAAGGAGGGATGGAAGGACATCACCTGTCACGTGCCAGTCTTGTCTTACCTGCTTCAGTCCTTAGACTCTACAACATGGGATAGATGTGATTCAGAAAGGGGACCTGGTACCACCGAAATTCATCCTCCGACCTCCTGGAACCCCTGCTTGTGAGCAGGGGCCCAACAGTGGCATTTTAAGGAGTGTTAACATGTTGAATTCATATCACATACAGGGAATTATGTAGCTAAAATGCTAACACATTGATTTTTCTTAAACATGTGTACATGTGAAATTTATCTCCAGAGCATTCGTCTTGGGAAACATCCTCAGAGAATCGTGAGGACATTGGAATAAAATCCCTCAGAGCCCACCCCAGCAGCAGGCCTTCAGCTGAGCTACAGCTTGGGGACCACATCCACCAAAGTCAGTTGCTTCTGTCTTGTTGGCCCTGCCCTGGGGACTGCTGCTGAGGATACTGATGAAAGATGGGGAGTGGGGCCTTACTTGGCCGCTATGCAGGCAGGGGTGTGATGCTCAGTAGAGTCTGAATTGAATTGAATGGGTGGAAATGCCAAGCTGTTGGTGGAAAGTCGGTGGTTCTAGGGGAGACAGATCCATTGGGGAGCTGTCAGGAGTGTCAGTATGTGATTTAAGGTACAGACACAGTCTCAGTACAGACATAGACACCTGCCATTGCGTATGTGCACGCGCACACACACACACACACACACACACACACACACACACACACACACGCGCAGTTTCACCCTCCTAGACTTCTCACTCCCTACTCACAAACACACCAACATGCCCCACGTATGTGCTCAACCTAGGCGGGGTGGGGGCGGGGGACCTCAGGGCTGAATCAAATGCTGGTTAACGCTGCTGCTTTTATTACACCACGGTCTTGACATCACGAGGTGAGGAACACAGAGGTTGGCGTACTGCTGTTACAGCGGCATGCATTCTCTTCTACAGCGAGGCCTTGGGAGGTCACACAACAGAACTGCTCTCCGGAGGGGAGAAAGGCGATACTGCGGTCCTCATCCTCTTGTTTCAACAGACACAGGACCCTCACCACCACAGCAGCCTAGGGAGAGCAGGGTCAGGCGAGTGTGCTTTCAACAGGTGCTGCATGACACCGGGCTCTAGGGGGAGAATCCTAACTCAGAGCCAATAGTACTTCCCACAGGTAGCGCTGACCACGAGGGCATGCTGAGCTCTGTGTCTGAGCTGGGTTCAGCTTCCAGGTGTCCTCCATTATGGGGATCCTGGCTTCGCAGGGAAGGGTAAGACACAATGGCTCTGTCACAATAAGGCCACTAAATTCACAGCAACAATGACTTCAGAATAAAGCTCTTAAGACTACAGGGGAACAGCCCTTTCCTCTCCTGTCAGTACCTTTCAGGGTAGGCACCTGCCCTGAGACTGTCACCTGGTCATTTCTGGGCTGTACAAATTACTGAGCACAAAGGGACAGAGGAAGGGGCCACACATGTCAAGTCAATGGGACATCGCCACCAAACATGGCAGACTGTTGTTGGTGAATGTCTTAGATGCCTCTCCTGGTTGGGCCGGGTGCCCTCGTGTATCTGAAGAGCTAATCTGAAAAGAGGCTGGCAAAGGACTTCCTCAAGCTCCGGATGGTCTCCGCTTTGGCTTCATCCTCATTGGCTGAAGACCGGAAGAAGGAGGACTCAGAGATGCTGAACGCATTTGTCAGGGACTGCGACTTGCTTGAAGATAAAAACCAGAGAGAACATGAGGAGGGTGTTCCTGGTGAGGCAGCGAAGGGCTGACACAGGAAGGTGCACAACAAGAACTCCCCACTCCCTCCCCAGGGAGGATAGGGTAGCTGGAGATGGCCGGGAGAGCTGTGCAAGGCACTAGGAAGCCCTTTGCTACTTCCTCGCCTTCAGAGTGACTGAAATAGGAAGGGGTGTGAGCAGTGTGGGACCAGAGAGGAGGGCAAAAGTGAGAGAGGAAACAGGAAGAATGGGTGACTCAAAGGCTGGATCTTTTATTTGAGGCTAAAAGTTCTCAGCTTCTAAGTATGGATCTAGGCATCTCACACCCCTTTCCTCTGATGAAAACCGACACCAGCACTTTTGGGCGCCTGGCCTCTCTTTTTCATCAACTGTCAAGATGGACTCAACTTCAGAGACTTGATTCTGCCACCATGTGACCTCGGGCAAGCCATGTGTCACTCTGACCCTGGGCTTTTCATGTGTGTCATGAAGATTCTGGTAGAATGAGGACCTCTGAGTTCTCTTGGTTTCTCCTATTTCTTATTTCAAAGGAACCTTCAGCCTGATCCACAAAGTCTAATGACTCCATTTCCCTGATCTTGCATTTATTATTTTCTTTAGAGACAGGCTCTCCTGTAGCTCACACTGACCTAGAACTCCCTGTGCAGTTGAGTATACCCCTGGGCTTCTATCTCCTAAGTGCTGGATGACAGGCATGTCCTACCACATCATGCTTTACACAGGGATGGGAGGTGTCAACCCCAGGGCTCTGTGTATGCTAGGCAAGCATTGTATTAATCCTGCTACATCTCTAGCCCATGTCCTTGTCCTTACTGTGATCACAGTCACCCCTGTAGCCTTCCTCCGAGGAACCTTGTTATGAAGTTTGTAGGATTCAGGGTATAAAGAAGCAAAAGAGGCACCTTACTGGGCCCTGATTATTTAGCAATACTATAATGAAAACAAAACCCAACCACCCCTACACACACACACACACACACACACACACACACACACATACACACACACACACACACACACACACTTTAGGAACTTATCCTTTCATAACAAGTGATTCAGAAAGAAAAACTGTGAAGGCTCGCATCTGGGGGGAAGCCAACACCACAATACAGGAGGAAACATGAGGTTTGGCTTCCCCAGCGGCCTGGCTTGTCTCTTGACTCCCACTGGGTCTTTCTGGCTCTAGGACCTGTTCTGGGACCTCCATCCTTCTCTAAATGCTGGGTGCATCCAGGAAAGTCCCACCTGTGTGTCATTCTCTCCTCCCACAGGGACTGCGGACAGGTGTCCTGCCTTTCATTAGGGCTGGTGACAAGCCCTAGCATGCTGGCCTCTGGGGAAGGAGACCTAGGCACGCAGTAGCAGAGGGCACCGGGTGCGAGCCTCTAGCTCATCATCGGAGGCTGGCTCTGCTCGTCGGCTTCAGCCCAGAGGCGATGACAACCCAAAGGCTCGCTTTTATACTGGGGCCAGGGCAGCTGGGATGATCCCAATCAGCAAGGACAAACTGCTGAACTGAGGAGGTGACACAGAGAGTCGGCTATAAGAAGGACTACTGGTTTGAGCTGGAGAACAAGAGCAGCCATGCCTCTTCTATCGTGTATGACTAGAAGACTTAGAGACGTGACCATCTGGACACTCAAGCACCAACCCTGACTCTGCCACTGATGTAGATGGGGGGCTAACAGCCTCTCTCTAGTGTCCAGCATTTTAGAGCAATGGGTCTCAACCTTCCTAATGCTGTGACCCTTTAATACAGTTACTTATGTTGTGGTGACCACAGACCATTATTTCCATTGCTACTTCATAACTGTAATGATTTTGCTACTATTATGAAACATAATGTAACTATCTTAGGCGATGCCTGTGAAAGAGTCATTTAACCCCTAAAGGGTCATGTCCCACAGGTTGAGAACCACTTTTGACCTACAAGCAGGTCACTCTGATGTCCCCAGAGCTTCTGCTATCTCTGCCAGGAGTGGTGACATAGTCTGCATAGAGATATTAAGACTAGCATGTGTGGCTCTGGGAAGTAGGTGGAGCAGACTGTACTGGGGCTGCCCTCCCAAGGACAGAACTACTACTTTCTAAGGGCAGAGGGACCTCTGGGTTGACTGCTGAGAATGAGGGCACCAGGGAGGATGGATCTCTTTTGAACTTCTACTAGCGCCACCTTTGTTACCTTACCTACACTTTCTCCAGACAGCTGAAGGTCAGCGTTGAGAGGGTGTTAACTATCTCTCCCCTTTCCTTTGGGTAGCCTTGCTGATTGCATACCCTTGGGTCAGAAGTAGGAAAGACTTGAAGGTTTTTTTGTTTGTTTGTCTTTAAGTTTAGGAGACATGCATGTGGAAAAAAGAGTGGGAGCCCCAAGTTCGTGTTAGGCTAGACAGAGATGGATCAGCACTGCTGCAATCTCTTATGAGCAAAGCGGTGGGTGTCAGCATCTAGCTCACCCTGAGGCAAAATTGAATTTCCCTTTTTTCTCCCCTCCCAAGTCAATCTAGGCATCCTTCTCACACACAGCAAAGAGCAAACAAACACAACACCCACAACCATCACCACCAAAAATCTCTCCCCCAAATCATCAACTATCTGTGGCAACCTGAAAGTGATTCTATAGCAGGTCAGAGGCCCGCAGCCCATGAGGAGGGACAGGAAGGGGGTGAGGACTGCTGGGTTATCTTACTTGAGCTGTGGGTGAGGCTGGGGCTTCTGTGGTGGAGCAGCCTGGGGTGGCTGGGCCTCTGCCAGGGAGTTGCTGCTGGAGGATGCATCTCCGTGGGTGGCGGTGGGGCCGCCCGGCCTCTGAGGAGCCGAGGAAGAGGAAGAAGAGGAGGAGGAGGAAGAGGAAGAAGATGGCAGTGATGGTCCCGAAGGGAGCCGACGTGGAGGCAGCACCTTGCCTGGGGGCTGCATTCCTTGGGGTTGCCCAGGGCCCCCTAGGTTCAGTACAAGAAAAACTTCATAATTTAACCATATCAAAGGGTTTCCTTAGTAGAATCTATATCTCAAACTGTGTGGTTAGATAATTGCTAAAAGGATAAGCGATATTGTAAGCAACTACCCAAGGCTCTGAGGGCTGGAAAGGGAATCTTTAGACAAAACAGCATCACTGTTTGCTCCTCTTCAGAGACTGGCAATTTAAATCACAGCAGAAGGCAGAAGGGCAGGGACAAAGGCAGAGGGTTGGGAAGCCCCACAGAGAGAAGCTTCCTTACACAAGGCCCCAGACCAGAAGGACTCTGCTCTGCTTAGCAAAGTCCTCAGGAAGAAGCCACCCTGCACTAAGGATTCCTAAGAAACGCCCAAATCTACACAGAAGATTCAGGAGAGAGCAGGGGACAAACACTAGAATAAGAATCGGAACACTTAAGAGATACTACTCTACCAGTGACACTTCCCCCAACAAGATGCCAAGCCTCTCTGGGCCTCAGTTTCTCCAACCATAACCCATTTAAAAGTCCTACAATTATCTTTTAAAGCTAGTAGTTGTTCCAAAGATGATAATGGATGAGAAAGTTGTTCAGAAAAGGTTCTGTGCTTTAAGATCATCATTGACTGACATTGTTTCCATGGAGCTGCCTTCATCCTGCTCCAAGCCTGCAGGTGTCTGATTGCCACACCCATCCCACCTGGGCTTCTGGTGCATTAACTCCCACGACCAGGATCAATCCTTTCTTCCCAGGCCCTCTTTACCTGAGTGCCATCCTCAAGGGGCCCCGACATGACAAATCGCTCAGGTGTGTGGGGAAATCCTCCAGACATTCAAGCCCTAGGTCCCCCAGGGATGTTGTGGGCACTATCTGGCAAACAGCCCCCTTAATAACAGCATGCCTTTTACCCAACATGAGACACAGAACCATCAGATAGATGGCCTGTTGACAAAAAAAAGCCCTCCTTTGTCTAAGAGGTGAAGGACGGAAGGTGTGGAATCAACTCATACTCCTCAGAAGGGGATCTGCACATCTTTGAAGTCAAACGATGACTTCATGGGCATACACTGCCTAGTGGAAATGACTCCCAATTCTCCTGGAAAATCCAGTTTCTCGCCTCGTCTGAGTTACACTCGTGGGCTTGCCACAGCTAAGGCTGGCCCTGTTAGTTTCCTAGAAACCAGAACACTCCTATGTCCTCTGCAGAGGCTGAAGCATGTCTATGCTACTGTGAACCCGGGATGGCCAGCTCATTTTCCTTCTAGGTGCCACGGGCTCCCCTTTATCATCAGTCACCAATTAATAGCAGGGGATGTTACACATAAAAATACATATGTAAAATATGTGGAATTCTGGACATTTAAGGAGTTCAAAGCCACATCAGGTAACTACATGACCTGCCAATTATTTCATGTTAACCAGCTTCTGTCCCCTGAAGTCTGACACCAAGACTATTCCTGCACGAGCATCGTTACTGCATCAGCGTGTCTTTCAGGTTGATAGCTCAGCCTCTTGTATCACAAACCTGAGTGCTTTCCCACTTGTACAGAGGTATCGAGTAGCCAGAAACTTTACAACTTAACACTGAAGACAGATATAACTTTTCCTTTATTGCACATTGAGCTGTACAAGAGAATCACAAAAGAGAGGTGCTTCATCACACTTCCAGCATCGGCTGAGGACGTCCCAGCCAGATCAGTACAAAACAGGGAGACGACATTGGAAAAGAAATGGGAACAGAACACCTGAACAGAAACCCTACAGTGTGACAAAAGTGCCCCCCAGGCCACAGAGTTGTCCTTTAGCATGCTGCCCGAGGGAACGTGATAGTCAGGTGATGCTGTCTGCTTGCGTGTGGCAGTGGGAGCTGGAATCAGCGTCTGACCCCCACCTGGGAGAGGCCTTGGCTGACACCACCCTGTAGCCTGATTGAATTCAAATGGCAACTTTGTTTTTGTGGCTCACAAATGTCACATGAAAAGCACCTGGATGTAACACACTGATAACATGCAGAGAAGCAACACCACCATCAGCTCACTGCTTAGACATAAAAAAAAAATTTAAAAACAAAAAATGTATTCCTCCATTCTATGAAATGTTCCTTTACTCTCTTCGAGCATTTCTTTAGACTAGGAGGTGTTTAAGGACCTGATTCTTAACCCACCTGGAAGTGCATATATGCATATATATATACATATACACACACACACACATGCACGCACAACTGATTGAACACCATCTTTATCTAAGGGAAGCATCACAAATGACAACATCTGCATTATACACATTTTTCTAGAGCCTCAGAACTTTCCAGAAGCCAAGAGAAACCAGGGCATGTGCCCCTTGACAACCAACACTACTCACTCCTCAGACCTGGCAGTCCAGAACCTGGCCATGTCGCCAGAAAGGTAGGGAATGTAAAAGTAGAGCCAGAAGCTGGCCTGAGCTCCTGGATGGGCTATGGGACTGGAGAAGGCCACTCGTTCCATTCCCAGCCCTGCCCACAGATGGCAAGATGAGGCACTGAACCTCAAGTTCTGGCTTAATTAACAACTACATCATCTGCCCAAGGCTCTTGGTCAGATGGAAGGACAGACACACTGGCAATGGTTCTCCAAAGTATGGGGTCTCTGTCCAACACACATACCAACACCTGGGCTGGATTTTTCCAGAAAGCTCCCTGGTTTTGGTTCTCCAAAGAGGCCAGGCTAAGAACTAAAGTGGTCAAGACCAGAGAGATGTAGCTAGAGAACCCACTCAGGTGACAGAAGGCGCAGCTGACTCGGTCTTATGTTAGGAAGCCTGGGGAATGATTAACTCCTCCTCAGGTCAGTCGTTCCCTGCGTGCTCTGTTCAACACTGCTGGAAAACCATCTCTCTTTATAGGTCAAGCTTTGAGGAATACACAGCAGCCCCAGTTCCACAGAAGCACACGTGGCCAGTTTAGAAACAGCAACAACAAAGAAACAATTGCAGGCACTGAGAATCGACATACAGAGAATAGGAGATCACTTGGATATTGCACATTGGCGGCCCCTTATTTTTTAACCTTGTAGCTAGTTAATAATCAAAATGAAGGAACACTGGTACTTAAAATACAGAACACATTCCTGGAAGCAGCTGCTTCTTTGTATTTCGTCACTAAAAACACAAGAGCTCTACAGGCACAGCCAGCTTATTCACACAAACTCAAACTGCACCAGATCATAGCAAATGGAGAAAAAGATGGATGCCTTCAGATCCAACGGATGGAACTATGAAAAGTAGACCTTGAAAAATCTCTTAGAAGTGCTATCTATTTACCCTAGTCATGCAGGGAGGAAGTAAAACGCAGTTCACTGAAGACCCCAAGCATTCGTGGAGGTAAGTGGGAGGGGGTGAGTGTGAGCCTGGGGGAGGAGGAGAGAAGCCTGGCTGTTTCTCCCCATCCACTGCAGGGCTCAGATCTCAGCCATCACTATGTGATGCTTTAGAAACACTGTCAACCACCCAGAAGACAGTCACACTGGACTTGAGAGGCACGATTCTTTTGTACACTGTTGACAAACAGCCCTGGAACCACGAGTTATACAGAAAACGTAGAAGCATTACAAGCACAGACAGCGACAGGTAAACAACCGGACAAGGAGCTGACCCTGCATAGGAGGAACAGTCCAGTCAGCACTGAAAGGGCACGGCAGCGGCACCGGCCGGAGGGTCCGCCGCTCCCCTCCCCACCTTCCTTTCTTTTCTCTTCTTTTTGTTTTTGGCTTAAATTTTCTGCTTTGAAAAATTAACTACCGATCTCTTTAAGAAGCTTGGACTTGTTTTGGACCTACTGCAATGCCATTACAGTCGAGAATATACTGTAAACAACCTTGGGGGGGTGGCCGCTGAGGTGGGGTCTTGCTGGAGTCAGGTTCCTTAAGAGCTCCACTCTGGAAGACAAAAACAGAAAGAAAAAAAAAGCCACAATAGATAAAAACAAGGTTCCAAGCAAACACCAAAGAGAAGCACAGTGTCAAGGCTGCACTGGGGTCCCAGGGTCCGCTCAGGACGTCCTGCCTCCGAGGACCCTCAGCCTCTGGACTGCTGCTGGTTAAGGAGTCAGCCGTGTGGGGCTTGGAATTACTGATGGGAGCCTAAGTCCTCCTTAAGCCTCTTTCACTTTACTCACTGCAGACTTACTTGATCCGGAACTGTGAGTTTGTGCTTCGTTCTCACACCACACATCCAGGTTCACTTTGTATTCACAGGCCTGGCTTCTGATAGGAAGGGGTGGTGATGGGGACTGGGGTAGGGCGGGGTAGATGCATGAGTTCTGATGTGGTTCCTTTCTAATCTGGATGAACTGGAGGATGGGTTCAGTTTGGGGACTAACTAGGGGTCTGAGCCACTCTTTGGGCTAAGCTGTACCCCTGAGGGAGAAGGACCTGAAGGAGGGAGCTGCTGCTTGTTTCTCAGAACCTTCTTACCCAGAAGGAAGGGTAAGACGCTAACACGGGTAATGTGTTCAAGGCCACGTTGTTTTGCTGTCTCGAACTGCAGAATTACAGCCCTGCCTGACGACATGGCTCCACTCCCACGCTTCCTCTCCGCCCAGCTGTGATTCTGATTATGTCCTGACAGGATCAAAGATGCATGTGACTGGTTTGTCCCACACTTGTGTTTCAGGCACGTTTGGAGCTTGTCTTCAGTGCGCCAGAAACACTCTCTAAAGGCAAGAAGTGCCAAGTGGGCCGATGGTGATGTCAGAGTGGACCTCCCCACCCAGGGCTGTGAAGTGGGCTAAATGTGCCTTCGAACTGGCTCTCACTTCCCTCTCGGTGCCCCTCACCCCTGGAGATAAGCCCTATTCCCACCTCAGTGCCCTTTCACCCCCTACTTCCCACTTCCCCAGGGTTTGAGTCTGGCCGTTTTCTCCTCTAGCTTCCTATGGCCAGTTCCCAGCTCCTACCTGGAAGTAGAAGCATTGCCCTCAGTACCTCAGTCTTTCGATGATGACATCATCTCTCACGGCACAGGATTTTGTTCACTAACAGGCATGACCTTTGCGGTGTCCTTAGTACCCCTCGTCAGGGAAGTCCATCTTACCTATCAGCCACCTTCACCACCCACCAGAGACACCAGCATCTCCAGCCCTCTCTTCCAAGCACTCTAACTGGTTGCGGGAGACCTGCTTTGAGTCCTGACACTGAGCCCCCACCCACCCACATTAAGCCAGCTGGTGGGCACCCAACCCATTCATCCACAGGGCTCCTCTGTCCTTCCCCCTGGCATCATCTTCCATTTACCATCTTTGGTTAAGCATTTATCAGTTTTGGCTTACACGATAGGTCCCTAATTCTTTCAGTCACCTCTGATCTTTCTTCTTCACCGCCACTGTTACTCTCCTAAAACCTCTCCCTAGTGGTGCCTCTTAGTTTCTCTCAGTATATATCTGAAGTTCCTTGGGTGTTTATTGTGTGCCGAGTAAATGGGCCCTTTATGTGGTCTCTCCCTTACACCTAACAATCGCTGTTTGTGGTAGATATTGCTTTATTAATGTTCTCAATCGCTTCAGCCCTGCTGGAATCAACCTTTCTAGCCTCCATTCCCTACATATCCTAAAAATACTCGTGCCTTCTGGTCCGAACCTTATTGTTTGGTTTCTTTTCTAGGCCATATGTTCAGTGTCATGGCCTCTCATTTTCCAAGACAGATACTCAGGCATAGGGCAGCGCCAGTCAGTCAAACCTGTGGAGCATCTAGACTCATTCTTGCCTGTTTTCTTCCTCAGGCCTCACAGAAGGCACTCACCATGAAGGCTGATCCTGGTTCTCCTCAGCCACAGAAACATACATGTGAGACATTCAAGGAGAAAATGAAACTCAAAGCGCCCTTCCCAAAGCTTTGGGAGAAGAGGTCCCAGAGACAGTCCTCAGGGCAAGAGCCTGGGAATGTGCCTTGGCTACTCTTGATGGCGCCTAAAGAGCTGCTCCTGTCCCTGGTTCCACTGAGGTTGTGGACTGGACTTCTCAGGGGCTGAGGGAGGCCAGGAGGACAGTCCCTTAGGACTGTCCCTTGCTAGGCAGAGACACCCTGGCTCCTCCCACAAGCTGGCTGTCTGCTAGAGGCTGAGGCCTATTCCCTATGGGGTTGGGCTACCACGGGATCTGTCTCCAGTCACCGAGAGCCTCCTGGGATGCCGAATTCCACAGAAGTCTGGCCACTCTGGCGTCACTGCCAAAATTTGGCCTATAGCCAGCCCAAGGCAGGAACTCATGGTCAGCCTGAGCGGCCGGGTTGCTCTCAGGAAGCTGGTTGACTCAAACAGGTAAGAATGTTTAGTCCAGCTCCTGTGACCATATACACACAGAGAGAAGGGAGGGAACAAAGCCCCACGAAACTCTAGGCTTAGGGAATGACGGCTAGAGGTTGTCAGTCTACTGCCGCTGCCAAAACTGACGCAGCTGAAGGTGCATTTGTGTCTTAATAAGGGAGAGACAGATCCATTGCCTTCTTGTTTGGTCAACCCTCACCAGAAAGCACTGTCACCACATCTGGTCGCCTCTTTGACCAGGGGTGCATTGGCATTGGCAGGGTGAGGTTCAGAGACTGGAAACATCTTTCCTTATGTGACTTTTGACAAGTTACTTCATCTCTGAATCTCAATTTCCCCAAATGGTCAGGCTATAAGGATTAAATGATGTGACCATGGCAGCACCAGTGTGGCGTGTGAACCATGTCAAGGGTAGCCTAGGTAATGGTGACTTCCCCTCCATGAGCTCTTCAACCAGCACCTAGGAAAACTCTGGCCAGAGATACTGTACAGGGGACACAAATCGTCACAGGCAGATGACTTCTGCTGGCTCTTTTGACTCCAGGCTTCCATTAATTTTTTATGCAAAGATAAGCCCTTCTTAGCAGTACAGTCTTGAGGCAAGCAAAACCCCAGGGCTGCTGGGCCTGACCAGAGATATCCTGCAGGCGCAGGTTTGGAGGGACTCCGTGAGGAGAGTGTGCTGCTGCCCATAGAGGCTAACTAGGCTAACGTCCTACTCTGCTGGGTCTATAGGGCTTTAGGAATCAAGAGAGCCGGGGGGCAGGACAGATGAATGTCCCATGAAGCAGCTGGTGAAATGCACTCTCTAGTTGACCCGTTGAGCATTTAGCTATCAAGGGAGAAGAGCAGCTTTCCTCATACAGTACCACAGATGCCTGGTTTTCTCTTTCTTTCCTTCCCCCATGCTCTCACAGGCACCTCAGAAAGCCATGGTACATGGTATTGCACAGAGCCTCCCAAGCTGGGGGTCAGATCCAGCTCTCCTTAGCAGCCAGCTGACTCAGGATAACCATCTTCATTGTCTTTTCCTGACACATGAACAAGCACAGAATAACTAGCCCAATATCTCACACAAGGGGTTCGCAGCTTAGAAACAACAGATGAGCTTTACATACTATGAAGTCCTAGCCAGCAAATAATAAGTCAACAGAATTGTTTTTATTTAAATAAGAATAAAGCTATGTCATGCATCAGTGGAGAAGACATAGCTGGATAGTTTCCTGGCATCTTGTGCATAGTAGTTCTTACACAGAGGCTTCTAACCCCTTTAGGTTAGACCAAGCCTTCCCCCATGTATCAATGCCTTAGTTTTAGAAAGATATACTTAGTTGCAAAAAAATAAAAATAAAAACAAAAACAAAGAAACATCAGATTAGGAAGAGTAAATGGCTCCTGAGGTGATTGGAGAGGAAATCACTGGCCTAGGAGTGAAACCCATGACTGAAGATCGACGGGGTTTCGCAGGCACCTCCAATTTTCCACCCTGTGACTTTCAGTAGACAGACTGGCAGAGGAGCCCCTATCTGAGTGAGGCCCCAACAGGACGGAAAGCTGAGGAAGGAAAGACATTGAGTGACTCAACTTTTGAGAATTGTTGGCTTAACACCAGCTGCCCCCACCAGGAGGAAGGCCTGTGCTTGCTCAGCATATCTGAGACAGGAAATTGGGAAAGGGTCCCAGGGTCTGGCCCCAGGAAAGGGGCCAGGCCAAGCTCCTTGCTGGCCACGCCACAGAACTATTCTGATCAGCTCCCCCAGGCCTCGCTTCCCCGGTCCAGGACTCCAGGGAGAATGAAGCAGCAGGAAGGAATGTGGTCAGGAGGTTGTAGAGCAAAGGGGACGGTATGTTTTCAGCACCTTGAGACCTTTCTGGACTCACCCCCTTCCTTCCTCCACAAGGGTATAAAAGGTATCCAGGGATGAGCTGATGCTCCTTCCTTCCCAGGGGAACCACTCTTTGGGCAAAGACCATCGCCCTGCTTGTGGTCCTCCTATAACCTGAGGACACCAGAAATGGTCCACAGGGGCCACAAGTCCTATGGGGGCTCTAAGGATCAGGCCACCCTAGGTCAGAATGTCAGTTTCGAGTGATTAAAGATGTCCCTGAAAGTAAAGACAGTCCCAAAATAGCCAGTTTCTCTTAATAGTTCTTTAAGGGATCTAGTCACTGGTGGCTTTATCCGAACCTGCCCCCAATCTCCCTGAGTTCTCAGCTTCTAGTCACTGGGGAACACGTTCTCTGAAGCCAGTCCTGCTGTGGGAAGCAAGAAGGCTTTGGCTTGTCCTAACTTTACCTCGTAGGACAAGTGGGATCCGAGGGACAGTTGTGCCCTCCCTAAGGGGCTGCGCTTCTCAGAGTGAAGAGAGTCCCTCTCAGTCTTAATCTCCTAGTACTTACAAGCTCACGGGAAAATTTATTTATTATATTTTATGCATAGGAATGTTTGCCGGCATGCATATATCAGTACCACGTGTGTGCTTAGTGCCCACAGTGGTCACAGAAAAGTGTCACTATCTCCTGGTACACATCTGTGAGTTAATAACTGAACCTAGGTCCTCTACAAGAGCAGCCAGTGTTCTTAACCACCGAGCCATCTCCCTAACCCCTCAGACCTTTGATTCTGAACTCTTCTTGCTACTTCTCCCAGGTCTGGTGGTTGCATGCATCCTGGAGCACAGCACTCTAGCTCTGGAAGATTCTGAGACTTACTTGCTCCATTCGCTCCCACCTGCCCTTTCACCACCTCCCTAATAAGCGGTTTATTCTGCTGAAGTCTGAACATTAATGTGACAGTCACATGGTCCAGAGCGACAGTTTCTGCTCTCAGTATCGGTGAGTTGATTCCTTATACAAGGTCAAAGCCTGTCTCCCAGCAAATTTGCCTCTAGGACCATTTCTAATCCGTGACGGCATCAGAAAGCTAAAGACATTGAGTCATAGGCTTCTGGAAATAGCTGCCAGCCAACTGCAGTTCCTTTAACTTATTTTGTTTTGTTGGAGACAGGGTCCCAAGTATCCAAGCTAGCATCAAATTTGTTGTGTAGTCAAGGATGACCTTGAGCTTTTGATTCTTCCGTCTCCACCAAGAATGCTGGGATTGCAGGTGTGCCACCACACCTGGCTTATGCCTGTGCTGGGGCTTGATCCCAGGACTTCATGCATGCTATGCAAGTATTCTACCAACTGAACTACATCCTCTGCCTCAGTCCTTCTACTTTTGTCCATAGCATAGATGAGCCACCAACATCCGCGTTTCTCCTCTGATCACACTAGTTGGAAACCATCCTGTTACACTACTACCCTCAGACTAGAAGTAACATCCAATGAGTGATGTAATGAACTCAGGGAGAAGAAAGCTTCACCCTGTCACAGGTACCAAATGCACATCCATGCTTCCAGAGGCCTAGTCTTAAACCAGTTCTCTATGGGTCTTACCCACAAGCCAAATAAGGAGCTGGCTAAATGCATAAGCAAGGGGCACTGAAGAAAACACTGACAAAAACCAGGCCCTGCTTCACTCATTAGCATCTGAAATCCCTACATTATTGTTCAGCCTTTTATCTCTGGAAGATTTTACAGAAATATAAAAAAGTGTGAGATCAGTGTAAAGAAACGTGAAAACAAGCAGAACCCAGCCACATGAAGACAAGGAAACCATCTCTCTTGACAAGATCTGAAAGTTCTGGCCACCTGAACAAGTCTCTCGCTTGTTTCTGCGGGTCTGGAAAACAGCTCTCTCCAAAACCCAGGCTGGTCTCAGATCCTGATGGCACACCCCACACTTCTCAGGGGGTTCCCAGCTGCCAAGCTGTTCTTGACACACTCAGCAGCCCTAGGTACTCTATTTCTCCTAAGACCTAGAGATGTAGCGGTGATCAATTTTCCACTCCCAGAGACTGAGTTTGTTTGGGGGGATGGAAGAGCCAAGGTAACAGGGAAAGAGGCTCAGTTAACAGTTAACAGAGGCTCTGCAATTGTTGGCCACCAGGTGTCACCCTGAGAACAGTATTCCCTATGTAGAGGTTTAGTTGCCTGGGGCAGCCAGGAAGCTAAAAGTCCAAGCAGGCTACGGCTAAGCCATTGACAGCCAAATCAAGCTTTATTATTCACCTCTCTGCTTTTGGTGATGTGATCAATACCTCCCTGATTCTTGGAAGGATGCACAGCAGTTAGCTAGCATGTGTTCTCCGTGTTCTGTCCACTCCAGGTAAGGAGCGGGCTTACAGCCAGGCAAGGTATACTCACTACTCACTGTCCTCCCTCCCTTCCTTAGCCTCCTTCCGATAATCTCTAATCATAGGAAGGAATGCTCTAGTGATAGAACAAGGATGGACAGAGAAAGAGGGACAAACAAACTCGTCACAAGACTGTCCTGGTCCTCTTCTATATTACCAATATCACTGAGCAAAGAGTAGTTCATAGACCTATGTAATGCAAGCAAGAAGTTCTTTCTCTTTCAACCTGTGGTTCCATGGCCACAAAAGAAGCTAACAAGAGTGGCTTGACTGAGAAATGGCATACATGACACATGAAGGGGCTTGGCAGGAGACATGGCATGTAGGCTGGGGTCCAGGCAATGTTTCTTTGCTTTTATCTCTTCTGCTTATACTACCAAGGCTTCCTTAGGATCTAGACATGTTACCCCAAACAGGATGATAGGGCCAATAAGGCATTGATTTCAAATGGGGATACATGATCAATTACATTCTGTGAAGCCTACCACAAGGACAGAGGTGGTGGAAGCAATTTGCCTAGAGAGGAAGAACACTGTACCCTTGTCATTTGTAAAGAGCTGTTACTAAATGCAGAGATACTAAAAATAGATTTATATTTGTTACTGGGCTTTACATTTTCCCAAAACAAGCGACTACAACCTGGGGAAACTGCTCTCAACTGCCCTTTTGGAACACCTGCGATATTCAGTTATGTGCTGCATAACAATATTTAGCTCAGTGATTGGCCACACTGCCTAGTGATGTCATGGCTTCTTAGTCTGTATAGGCCTGAGCTACACTGATGAATGCAATCAAAACTCCCCAGGAGCATCCCCATTGTAGAGCCCCACAGAGTATCTTCAATGGATAGCAGAGTTCAGAGGCTTTGCTAAGCCCTTGAGAAGAAACGGTGAACAAGTTCCAACTTTCAAAGAGTTTGCATTCTAGTAGAAGTGACAAACAAACAAAACAAACAAAGAATCAGCTGACAGGAAGTGGGAAAACAACTCAAGAAGGGAAAGGTAGCAGCAGCTAAGCAATAGCAACTTTGGGTGGTTGAAGAAATGTTACACTGTCGTGAAAGTTTCTGTACCAAACAGTGAGCTGGGCCAAAAACAAAGGAGGGAAACCATTTTAGGGGGAGGCTAAATGAGTTACATAGACCTTTGGGACTAACGTGGCTAGGGTATAGAGGGTAGGATGGCACATGGGTGAAAGGTGGGTGAGATCCTATGTAAATAGCCTGGAGAAATTTAGGCAAAGGGAACAGATAAGGTGTTGGTGGAAATGCAAGACCTGTTCTCTGGCTGTGCTGTAGTCAGACAGGCAAGCAAAGGTGTTAAGCCTTAGACGAGTGACTTGGAATTGCAAGGCATGGTCAAGGCAGGAATCAGACAGGGCTGGCCAAGCTCCCCAGGGAATTCACAAGTTCAGGGTATATCTAGAGATTTATCAGAAGTGGGAGGGTCAGAAAAGAAAGCTGGGAAGGAAATGTTAAGATCATGCTGCCCTGGTTTAAGTTATTCCACACTGCATAAAACAGTCGTGCCTTTCCTGGAGGGACTTCATTTCATAGGTAGCTTTTGGCTCCATTTTGAAGATGGAGGAAGCCTGTGCCCTTGGATGCATATACACACAGCACCATCTGTCCAGTACCATCTCTTCAGCATCGCCTGACAAAGGACTTGTTCCGGGAGTGAAAAAGGTAACACCTTAGAAATTTCCACCAGGGAAACTGGGCCTAAGAACTTAGCAGACACACCAACAAGAAAGGTTTAACTCTCTCACTGGGCCCAGAGGTAGATACCCAGACCGTCGATGGTGACATCCCACTAACCTCTCATCTGGCCAGCGTGTGTGTGCACTAAGGACTGGCAGACAGAGAACTCCCGACTATCCTTGAGCTTCAGCTCAGTCCCCACTGTTGACATGGCTAGTCAACTTCCTTCTGCCCATAGACCGGGACCTGCCATTCATCCCATGTCCCGCCCTTTAGCCGCTGCAGTCAGACTCAGCTCCACAGTCACTCTCAGACCTGCAGCTGACACCTGCAGCTGCTACGACAGCTGCTTTCCCTGCAGCGAGGCTTGGGTTCCTCCTTTTGTCAATTTAGATTTTCTTTACATTGTTGTCAGCCTCCTTCTGAGAAGCTCTTGGTCTCAAAACTGCTGCAGTCATTCTTTAATCTCTACGTACACTTAGAGAGAGACGCTGTGTGGTGTGTGATGCGCCATTGTAGACTTAATGTTTGTAATTAAAGTTGTAACGAAAGAGCTTGTGTTGCCTTAGCTAAGTTACTGTGGAAAGGTGGGAATATCTGGCACACTGTCTCCATTAAAAGCACTGCACTTTGTGAATTTATGGCCCACTCAATAAATTCTGACATTGTGGAAATGCACAAACGTGTTTGTTTCTGATGTAGTGCTCTCATGACAAGGGGCCACCAAGGCAGAATGACAAACGAGCAAGAGGGCACTCACGGAGGCCCAGCAAGGACTGTCAGCTGTATCAAAGGCCATTGTGAAACGAAGGCAAGAAGAGAAGTAGCAATCAGAATTGGTAACCTGGAGATGAATCTGCTAAGAACAATTTCAGTGGGATGGTGGGGGAGAATGCTGATTGGAGTGTACTGAGGAGAAAATATGGTATGACAAAGATGTGTCAGTGGGAAAAACAATGCAGGAGAGATTGATCAGTAGCTAGAAGGAGCAGGGATTGAAGGGTATTTTGTTGTTCTTTGTTTTCCAATGGGAGATGTTCATATAAGGATGTGAGCCTTTGGAAAAGGATAAACTAATGAAGGAAAGAGAGGCAACACTTTAAAGGCACCTGGATCACAGGTGGAGACTGGGCCTTAGACACAGGCTCATGTAGGGAAGGTACAGGGAGGCAGGGAAGTGTGACACCAGGGTTAAGAAGGCAGCTGGTCTGCAGGTGTGACTGGCCCGTGAGCCTGGGCTTAGATGACGAAAGTCTTCTCAGTCATCAGCTGAGTGTCCTTATCTAAACAAAACAGGGTCTGGAAATGTGACCAGCACAGTTGTGGCTTAAGGGCTGTCACCGCATCTTGCCAGGTGTTAGATTGTTACTGGGTGTCCACTGGCTTCTGGTCAGCATGAGGTCAGAGCACAGACTAGGAGGAAGTTAACAGAAGGCACAGAAGAAGCTGTTCAGGCAGGAATCCAGTCACCGTCACCACCTCAAGTCAGGATACAAACAGATTTTGGGCAAAACCGCATCTCACCCACTGCATATGTCCTAAGGTTATTAAGCCTCCGTTAATAAAGGGAAAACACAGAGCCAACCTCGCCACTGCTCACAGGAGCAGGAAGTGTTTGGGAAACTTATATTAACTTAATCACATGTGCAGGAAAGAATACAGCGCTGCCTTAAGCGAGGCTTGGTGGTAGTGGCACAGGTCTTTAATCCCAGAACTTTGGAGGCAGAGGCAGGTGGATCTCTGTGAGTTCGAGGCCAGCCTGGTCTACAGGGCAAGTTTCAGGACAGCTAGGGCTGTTATACAGAGAAACCCTGTCTTGGGGAGGGGGAGTGGAAAGTGTGTGTAGGGGGAGAGGGGTGCTTAGCTTTTACATCAGGCTTGCAGGAAGAAACTTCTAAACTCCCATGGTTTTCTGAGGGATAAAGGCTCTTTGTTATTCATGGTGGACCCCTTAGACCACATGTGTTAGTTTGACATCTAGAAAAGGCGGGATGTGTAGACAGTCCAATCAGATCAATCAATCAGGGTTCGGTAATGAAGTCCCAGCCATAAGTGAACAGTGAAGCTCAGGTGGCCACTCTGGTTGCCAATACTCCTGTGTGCTATTGCATACAGATGAAAGGAGAGAGGCATGCTCCACAGTGAATCAGATTCTTCGCTGTGCATCTTTATGTGACTTGGTTTTGATCTGAATCATTTTCTATGACACACAGTGCCTGTGAATACAATTTCAGTGAGTTCCCTGATTCCCGAAGAGCTCTAGTCAGCCCCGGGGGTTGTTGGAATTCCATAACTTTCAGCTGATGTCAGAAGAGAAGGCAGTCTTATGGAGGATTATGCCCTCAGACTTTGTGGTCTGGCTAACTTCAGGTATCCATGGTATCTGACGAGATCTAAAAATCACCTACTTTAACTCCATTTCACAAGTGAGGAAACAGTCTAGAGATAGGGGGATGTTATAACAGAGCAGGGAATCGCCCCAAGTATCCAGGTTTCCAACGTGGTATGATAAGATGCTTAAGCTTAAGTATTTAGTTTCTGTAAAAGAAGGGATAGTACGGTTTAGATATGATTTGGGTGTGTCCCGTTAGGCTTCCTGTGCTGAAATTAAATCTGCAGTGTGATTGCAGACCATCATTAATGATCTACCAAGGCTATCTTCCAACCTATACACTGGAAGGTAACACTGGGACCCACAGAGATCTGCTTTTCTCTGTCTCTCCAGTGCTGTGATTAAAGGCATGTGCCACCAGGGTTGGCTCTAAAGAACATTTTAGAAAACAAAAGATATTAGATTGGATCAACTGGACAAACAGATTCAGAGAGGAACAACTTACCAACTGGCACATTGTTTGTTCCAATTTAGTCACTTTGGGGAAAAATATTTACTATACATCATGTTTCTGCCTACCTTAAGTGGCATATATACTACTGCCTAAGATATCCAATTTCTACTCTTGGCAATTCAGGCTCATTATTCTGAATATCAACATTTCTATCTAGTGATTCTACAATGATCAAGTGTCTAGGGTAATTAGCTTCTACCCTAAATAACCCAGTGTGATTCTCCCTGGCCAGTATAAACTGTCAGCCCTTTATTCTTTCCTACTGAAGGATTTCTGGAAGACTGATGGTTTGCTACTGAGTGCAGTGTAATCTTAGAGGGCACTCTCATAAGGTGCTGATGTTTCTCCAGGCCTCAGACTGAAGGATCAAAACCCAGAATGTGCATATTGCATACATTAGCCATCACTGGGTGCTTCATATTGTTCTGCCCTATTTTAGGGTTTTTTCTTCTTCTTTTAATTCTCATAACACTCTAGGGACATGGACTATGATTACTTTTATTTATCTACTGCTATGGACCTTGTCCAAGGCCATAAAGCTAACAGAAGCAGGTCTAGAATTCCTAACTTGGGAGATGCTCATTTCAAAGCTGGCACTCTACACTATCTATTCTATTCCCCCAAACTATTTCAGGTTGAATTTTGAAGGAAAGGTTTCTAAGAGAATCCTAACAAAATTGTCAAAACCTAACCTTCATTAAAGGGAAATGATTCCTTACATAGTTACACAGATGTTTAGGGGAAAGTTCGCTAAGACTCATGGATTCACTGTGCAAGTTCTTACCGCTCTATTATATAAAAGTTCAGAGGTGAGAGTCTTGGATATGTTTTTGACAAATGAAATACCTCCTTCAGGCCCGAGGTGCTATCCATTCTTTGGCCTATTGTAGAGTTCCTGGGCCTAAGGTTCTACAGAAGTTTGTGTGGATTTTCCAAGATCCCTGTACCTGAGATGCTGCCACTGTGATGAGAGTCATGTACCGCATCAACTGGAGAAGGCCACCTCTCTCTCAGAGGAATGAAAGCAGATTTCTAATTTGAATTTTACCATGTCAGTCTCCCCCAGAACTGGGGCTAGCTTTCCCTTCCTTCCAAACCAACAGCCTTCTCAGAAAGATGGTATTATACACATAGCAATAAAGAGCCAGTAAACTATCTGGTTCAGAATTCCCCAGAGATCTCCTAATTCAAAACAAGACATCCTGAGTCACAGGAAAGTAGGATGCACTTCTCTGGAGTCTTCAAGCTCAGGGCGGAGACCCAGGACTCTACCTCTGCACAGTTCCGTAGCTGATACTGTGAACTGCTGAGGAGGCCAGAGAGGAAGGAATGGAAGAGAAGGAAGAGGGGAAAGCCCTTGGATCTCAGCTAGGTCTATAGGTATCTGACCTCTGCTTCTTCTTGAGCCACAGTGTCTGCAGCAGTGGTTCATGACTGCGCTGGGTGTCTTTGCGGTTTCTTACCTGTGGCTGCTGGGTGGTTAAGGGTCTCTGAGGAGACAGGGCAGGAGTCCTGGACAAGAGCTGGTTCATTCTGCTGATGACTAGATCGGTGATGAGTTGTCTGTCCTCCACTTGGTGGTCCCCAATTAGTGGCATGCTACAGTCCATGACCTGGTGGAAGATGTGGCCCAGGTAAGGAAAAGGTCTGGAAATATAAAGGCCCGCTGTGCTTTATGGGAATGGATACAGTTTAAGGCAGCAAAGTGGGTCGGTTGGCTGGAACTGTGTTCCTCAGCAGAGACAGGGATTGTTTGCTCCTGCTGCCAACATTTGCCATGACCCCTTTCCTTTTCGTTCACCCAGAGCAGAGCTCTGAGATGCAGAGTGCTGGGAGTGAGAAGAGGAAAAAGAGCAGGAGAGGTACGGCCCAGGGCTGGAAGCTTACAGGAGCAGGAAGACACGGAAGGGAATGCCTTAGAGCAGGCAGCTTTCATCCTTTGACTTTTCAGTTTGTCCCCAGATGCTCTGCTTATTGAATGGCCTGATTCCAGCACTTGCTCCTGACCAGGACAGCTTCTCTGCCTGTCACTGATCTTGATTCTGTATCTACAGCAACACTTCCTCTCTTTAGGAAATGTCTGCTTTAGAGGGATCATAGACTCTGTGGTTCAACTCTCATTTGCGGAGGATAAACAGGCTTACCCAGAGAGTGTGGCATGGTCATCTAGAAAGTTCCATGCTAATCAGGCTATGAAGTATATTTTCAATCTGAAACCCACTTTGACCTCCTGACACTACTATTCTGGAAACGCCAACTCCTGTACTTCCAGGAAGACTGAGTCCATAGAGGGAGTAGCGTGGGGCTCTCACTGCCACGGCTTTGCCTTTAACAGGGGAAGGGAGAGTTAGCAAAGCTGGGTTAGGGGACCAGGCAGAGTACAATATCACTAAGGCTAAGAGGTGTTAGAAAGAATCATGTGCATTCAGGTGCCAAGGTGAAACCGATTCACCCTGTGGCCGTAAGCACACATCCATGGTAGAGAAGATCCACTGCCTCCTGTAATAGTGATTTAGGTTTGACTGAATGATTCTCAAAGGTGGCTTTCTCAGAGGAAAACTGATACAATCACTACAATGCCTTCATAATAAAGTAGGCTAGGAACCAGGCACCTAGATGTGCCATCTATTACTTATTGTGTGACTTGGCCAACAGCTCTCCATTTGGACAAGAAGCTGGCTATGAAGATCTGACATCTTGTACACTCGTAATAGAAGACTCTAAATGTAATGTGAGATTCTCACACAACTTTTGAGCCAAAAGTCTGGTCCAAGTCTGGATGTCACTGCATACTGATCTGTTCCTTGGATCAGACTCACCTCAAAAATGTAGTCTTTCCCATCTTTGCCATGCACAGCTTTGACTGCACAGATGTCCAGGCCACCAAACATCTCAGAGCAGGCATCCACCCAGAGCTTGTACCTGGAGGGGACAGGAAGACATCCTGAGGCTAAGACAGTAAGCTCACACCAAGCCTACATTCTGATAAGGTCTTGCTGATCTCACCTTTCCCATCCCTCACCTCCATTCTTCTTTCCTTTCCTCTCCAGCATCGAGCACGGTGCCTATTTATGATGCCTCCCCCTTTCTGACCCCATGAACACACCCAGATTCCCAAGCCCAGAGTTAGGTCTCATCTCATCTAAAAAGACCTTCCACCCAACACTATTATTTCTTTATTAGAGCTTCTATGGTACATTGTCCTTAGCTCTGTAACAGCATTTGACTTGGCTCTGCCTGACCTTGTTCCCTGGCTGTCAGAGCCTCTGAGTTGTATTAGTCCTATCTCCACAGAGCCTCCCTTACTTTAGGTGTTGCCTATTTGTAACACCTCTTGATTGACAGCTGCCTTCCTCTACATGCAGATGGGATGTAGCTCACTCACCGATCTGACATGGCGATCTGCTCCAGCATTGCAGAGCCAGTGTTTGTCTTCCAGTTCCCTGAGATGGATGTCCTCCTGAAACAAGGTCCCACCAGGAAAGGACAGGCTGAGTCATACCAGCATAGAAGGTGCAGGAATTCCAGAACTGTCCATCACCAGTTCGTTGCTGTGTTCCCTACCAGAATTCTCCTGAGTAACTAAAGGGTCTCTGTTGGGCCTAGAGTCACCTGTCACCTTGATGGCCTGTTTTCTCAGCAAAGGTCTAGCTCAGAATAATCCATCCAATAGATAAGAAATACATCTTTCAAAGACTCACAAAACCTCTAAAATCAACTATATAGAGGCTACTAAGCAAACTTGAACAAATACAAAAAAAATGAAATAATTCCTTATGTCTTAAAAGTGGAGTAAAATTGGAAATCAACAGCAAGAGAAATCACAGAAACTACACAACTACATGGCAAATGAACAATGCACTTTTGAGTGAATACTGAGCCACTGAAACAGTCAAGGGGCAACTAAAAACTTCCTAGAATCAAATGAAAATGAGAGCATCACTCATTAAAGCTCTGAGATACAGCAAAGGCGGCTCTAAGAGGAAAGTGTATAGATGAAGTCCTAATGTAGAAAAACATAAGAAAGGTCTCAAATAAATAACCTAGTGACGTACCTCAAGATCCCAGAAAAGCAAGAAACCAAACCAAAGTGTAGTAACTGGCAAGAAATAGAGATGAGGGTAGAACTTAAGAAAGTAGAGACTAAGAGCACCACGATACACAGAACCACACATTTAAAAGTTGGTTTTTAAAAATGAACTAAGCAGAAGAAATAGGAGACTCAAAACAACCAAAGTAGAGATGAAAAGGGTCATTGATACAAGAAACTCAACTGATAGTCAGGGATCATTAGAGAATATTTTGAAAACTTACATCACAAAAAGTTAAAAATCTAGAAAAATGAATAAATTTCTAAAAACCTAGCCAAATAAAATTAAATCAAATGATATAAATATATTAAATCCATAACAAGCAACATGAATGAAACAGTAATTAATTCTAATCAGAAAGAAAAGCAAGGACCAGATGGAGTCACTGCCGAGTTCTGTAAAGATTTTAAGACTCGACATCAATAATCATCAAAGTCACAAAAATGGAAAGGAAAGGAATGCTACAAAATTCACTCTATTATATACAGCCAAATAGACAAACCAGGTAAGAGCACAACACAAAAAAAGGAAAACTGTAGACCAATTCCACTGGTGGATATAGATGCAAGAATTCTCAACAAAATACTTACAGACCAAATTCAAGAATACATGAAGAAGGACTGGCAAGGGGGCTTAGTTGATATAAGTGCCCGTCACAAAGACTAGTGCCCTGAGTTTCTTAGGTCTCATACGGAGAGAACCAACTCCCACAAGTTGTCCTCTGACCTTCATGCTTTCACTGTGGTACACACACACACACATATGCTCATGAGAACACATGCTCATACACACAAACAAACAAATGCAATACAAATCTTTGAAGATACATTAAGATCAAATTGGTTTCAATCCAGGGAAGCAACATTGGTTCAGCACACAAAAATAAAAAAATAAAACAAATTAGCACTGTATAAATACATTTAATTACAGAAGTTATATGAGTATTTTAATAGACACAGAGACGGCATTTGATAAAGTTCAACATGATAAAATTCTAAAGAAACAGACAGCCACAGCTACACAGAGAAACCATGTCTCAAAGAAAGGGGGAGAGAGAAAGAGAAACTAAGCATAAGGAGAAAAAAGGAGAGAAAGAAAGAGGGACAGAGGGAAGCAGCAAGGGAATGAGGGAGGGAAGGAGGGAAGGAGAAAGGAAGGAAGGAAGGAATGAACGAACGAAGGAACGAAGGAAGGAAGGGAAAAGAAAATAAAATTAAAAAAAGAAAAACAAACTTGCAAAACTTGAAGAAAATGATAAAAATCATAATAAAAATAAACTTTCCTTACATTGTTTCAAATATGTCCCTGGGGCTAGACTCCTCAAAGCAGGGACACTTGCTCATTTCTGTGTCCTCAGCACATGGCCATGATTTGAAGGGGCCTCAGAAATTGTGAGTAAATAATAATAGTAAATCCCTTACATTTGTACAGTGCTTCAAAATTTGCAAAATTCCCCAAGACTTCATACCTTCCCCTAACAATGGGACACATGGCACAGACCCATACAGCTCCTTGGAGCGTGCAGGCAAGTGGACACTGAAAGACCCCAGGGACAGCTTCACTGCCTCTGTCGATAGCGGGCAGGATGGGTATCTTTCCACCAAATGGTACTGTTGGGGATTTCCAGAGGGGAAGACTGCCACACTTAGCCTTAGCTATCGCTAGGTCCATTCCTGTTCAGAGCAGGGGTGTAGTCAAAAGCCTGAGAGGAAATGTGATGGAGAGACAATGAGGGACATAAATATTCCCCTAAAACACTAATGGTCCCTTGCAAGGAGAAACTGTATAGAAATGTCACTGAAAGCTCTTGTGGTTAACCGCCCTTCTTAGTTTCTTGCTATTCTCTCTCTCTCTCTCTCTCTCTCTCTCTCTCTCTCTCTCTCTCTCTCTCTTTCTCCCTCTCCCTCTCTTTCTCATTATGTAGACCAGGCTGGCCTCACAGATATCTGCCTGCCTCTCCTAGCCAGAAATATGCAATTTTGCATCTTTTAACCAATTAAAAAACAAATAAACAACAACAAAAAACCCACTGTCTTTAAATGTGCTTAGTTTTAAAACAATGCTTAATTCCTCTTTGGAAAACAGGAAAATGATAAATAAAAAACTATTAATGTTTTGAAAGAGGAAGTAGTCTATAAAAGTAAAAAACAAATTCTAGACTGATAGTGAAGCCTAGTATAGAGTATGTGCTTAGCATGTGCGAGATCCTGACTTAAACCCCCAGCTCCCCAACACCATAAACATTCAGGCAAGCATGTGAGCATGCACAGAGGGAGAGAAAGAGACAGAAAGAGGCAGAGACACACACATACAGAGAAACAGACACACACACACACACACACAGAGACACATGCACACAAACACACAGAGACAGAGAGGACACACGAATGCACACACACAGAGACAGAAAGACACACACATACACAGAGACAGAGAGAGACACACACAGAGAGAGATAGACATATACAGAGAGACAAAGACAGACAGATATGCATGTGAGTGTGTGTGCATACACACACACGCCCTCCCACACAGATTACAACCCAAACTATAAAACCCAAAATCGCTGAATCAGAAAGACACCCCCACCATCATGCTTCAACTTTCCTCGAGGGTTTCCCCTGAAGTCTGCGGCTGCCTACTGCTATACAAGGTGAGAAACACAGTGATTTTATATTCTCCCCACAAGAAATTCACCCTAGAGAAGTCTATGTAGGAAGGACTAAGGCTGAAAGCAGGTCTGGAAAGGACTATCTCCCGACCTCCAGATATTCCAACAATGAGAAGAGGGGAAGGGGGACAGTGAGAACAGGTGCGTATGGCTGAGGGACAGGAAGGCATTCAACTTCATGTGCTGAGTGGCAGAAAGCAAATCCATGTGTTAATAATTGTCTTTATTTGTAAAGAAAACTTTATATCTTAACCAACTTCTTAAAAAGCCATATATTAATAGTCTCAAAATTGGAGCTGTAAACTCTCTGTACGTGTGTGACAGAGGCCAGGCCAATCTTGAAGTGTTTTGTCTGCCTGACGTCTACACTCTTCCTGGCGGGTGTGGCTGTGTGGAGCAGCCATCCACTCTTGGGAAAGTAGTAGCATTTCCAAGGCTGGACATTTACACTCGGGCTCAGCTGCTTCTGTGGACTTGCAGTCTGGTGGAGCATGCAGATCCCTCTGAAGTACGAAAAGTGCAGTGTGTGTAATGTAGTTTTAAAAAGTGCATAGGGTCACAAAGAGCACAATCCATTTTTCAAAATATTAAACCAAGCATTTATGTGAACACGATGTAGTGGCAGGTTTAACCTCTGCCATGGTTTTTAGAAGAAAAAAGAGGAGAGTTGGTTCTAACAACATCAGTCATAACCTGTGTGACAGTGTAATTCAAGAAAACCTGTGGGCACTGTTAGTGAAAGGGCCCAATACCCACTACTGTAGTCTAAATATAGCCTTTGTTCCTGTCTGAAGAGAAAGCAAAATTCACTTAGAGACTAGTGAAATGGCTATAGTTTTATTTCTCAGACCTCTCCTCTGACCTACAAAGAATTCAGGCTAAGAAGCCTGACTTAGTGACATCCTTTCCCTGGTCCTACCTTATGGCTCTATGAGGGTAAATGGTGGCTGCCGAAGGAAAGTGGATAGTTAGGATCGGCTGAACACTCCACATATACTCACATGTAAGCCTTGTAGTTGTTGCCAATCTTCTGAACCCGAATGTCATACTTGGCGTCAATGAAGGGTTCTGCTGTGGCATAGGTTTGGGTGAGGGCCACCACGCTAGCAATGTCCTGGAAGTCGTAGTGATTTTCCACTTTGACCTAATGTTGATGTGAGACAGACAGGAAGGCAGACATGTAGATATGCACACCGAGGCGTCACAAGGGCTTACTCCAAGCCAATCACACAGTTTCCGACACTGGTAAACATGAACATCCCATCTCTCTAGCAGCTCCTCTGTCTCCAGTCCCTCCCAGGAGCCAGGATCACACTTGTTGCAGAAGATCTAAGAGGCCAGCTGGGTTGGTTGTATTTTTCATTGTATGACTGGGCAAAATCCATGGCTTCCAAGGGACCTGGTCAGGTCCTATGGAGAAATCCACTGATGCAGGAAGAATAGTCTACCAATGGGCTTGCTGAGTAAAAGCCCCCTTGAACACAACCCAGACTGCCACCAGGAATCCTGCCTTACCTTGCCCATGCCTGAGTGAGCATGGCCAATCTTCACCACCACAGGAAATGTAGGCAGTGTAAGCTGAGAGAAGAAAAGGAAGAAATGGACTGGTCAGCAGGTCTTTTCTCTTGGACATCCTAAAATATTTTTCTTGGGACGACCCTTGGGAACATCCTTTAAAGAATCAGCATAGGGGCTGGAGAGAGCTTAGCAGTTAAGATGGCTTGCTGCTCTATAGAGGACCTGGGTTCAATTCTCAGCAGCCACACCAGATGGCTCAGAACCTTCTGTAATTCCAGCAGCAGGGCTTCTGACACCTGTTGGTCTCTGCAGACTCCTGCATGCACATGGTACACATAAACTCATGCAGGCACACG